>APFE030507361.1:0-10109 GCA_000404065.3 Pinus taeda | reverse complement strand
TTGAGCTAATTTATGTGACTAAATTAACGCAAGTATTAATATCAATCCGGGTTTGTGAAACTTAGAGGCAAATCCATTATTTATGAAGATCGAATATAACTATACTTTGAAAGATAAATGACAAAAGAAACTAAGGAAACATATATCAAAAACTCATAATTCAACAAGCTTAAAAGAGGAAATACTGAAAGAGTTCTTAACTCAAGAGACCTGCTCTCACCTCAATTATGACTTTAATGAATTAGAGACTATAATTAAAGACTAAAGATGCATAAATCATACATGAAAAAGAGCTCTTAACTTAAGAGACATTCAGAGTTTTCCATAATAACTTGTTCATCTTAGAATATAAAGCTGAATAGAACAAACTGTTGCATGTAAATAAAGGACTAAATCTAATGCATCATTTCAAAGAGAGAATGCTCAACTTGAGCACTTGCTTGCTAACTCAATTAGATGATGAGGAAACCATTAATAAATGAAATCAATAAACATGATGCTATCTGAAATAAAACTTTGAACAACCAAAACTAACATCAACCAGAATTGTAATGAAATAGCACTAGTCTAAATTGAAAGTGTACTTAGCTTGGTGTGGGGGCCCTCCACCCTTGCCTTGCACACTTATGGAGATGATATCAGAAGCTTAGATCAGTAAACCATCCATGTATTGATCAGAAAAATAAAAGTAACATAAGTCTCCACTTCAAGTCTTCACACCAAAAATATTACAGCATAACAATGTCAAATGTCAAGTGTGTTGAGCCATCAACATGTGGCTCTTAAATAATGAGTCTATGAAACCAACTGATCTGAAATCTCTCTAACAAACATAGCTATCCTAATCCACCTATCCAGGTCGAATCCAACTCCCTCATCCCAAAATATATGACTAAAATCAGGGAATCCTAAAACAGCCCTATTTAAATGGGATTTCTGGATGACTAGTCATGATTGACTAGCTCCAAAAAGGCATAAGAAAACTCGTTCTCCTGAAACCAAGCACAGGTAGCTTGATCCTAGTTCCCAAGCCTTCTATTCATGCATCCCATTCGTGCTGAGGTGGCCTGCATCCATATCAGTCATGAAGTGATTACGGGAATTTCTTAAAACTGCCAAAATTGCACAAAAACTCAAACTTTAATAAAAACTTTAGAATTTGATAAATCAAAGTTAAATACCTATTTAAGCATCAAATATTCATTAAAGTGAGATGAATGAGATGAAAATGAGGGATAAATGGATAACTAGATATGTTTATTAAAGCAAAATGAGATCAAATCTGGAGCCCAACATCTCTCCCATGCTTATGTTCAAGCATGTCCCCATGCTTGCTTGCTTCTCTTGGACCTTCTGCCCCCTGAAGTAGATGTTGTGCCTGTATCGGTTTCCCTGTCCACATACTCAAGTTCTGATCCCTGTTTGGCCTTTAAGATTGCTGCTTTGACCTTCTGTTTTTCATACTTGGCCTGCCATGTGTTTTTATCCTTCAGCCACTTAAATGCTTGTTTAGAGAGCAATTCATTTCTTCTTTTTAACTTGTTTAGCTCTTCCTGTAATCTATCATTTGTTTTTGTCAACTTTGCATTTTCTTTTCTCTGAGCTTTATTCTCCTGTTTCAATTGCTTCTCAACAATTTTCCTTATTTCAAGCTGATCTGTTAAGTCTTGTATTTTAGCCAAGTTCAATTCTTTCTCAAAATCTTGAGTAGTTTTCATCAAAGATTCTCCTGCATCATTGTCAAATATAGAATCTTTCTCAAGGGGTTCCTGTTCTTCTGGTTGCCTAGGAGAATAGGCTTCTACCTCCTTTTCAAAATCAATAGAATTTCTAGTCCTAGGAACAGAAATAGATGGATAAATTTCATGCATAGCTAACTTCTTTGCTCTGGTTCTAGGATAGAAAGGAGAGTTCATCATACTCCTATCCTCTTGTTCTACTTTATCTTGCATTTCAACAAAATGTTCAGTAAAGTGATGTCTATGCATAAACTCCTGCCAATCTAACCCTGTTTCTTTCACCTGATATTCTACCAAGATTTTAATCAACCCTTGATGATATACCTGTGTGGCCTTTGACTTATTTTCCTGCTTCACTGTTTCGATCATTTTAACAAGACTCTTATATAAGAAATATGGCAAATTTATTCTACCATCTCCCTTTATGTGCTGCAGCAATCTAACATGGTACAAATGAGCAATACTATATTGTCGGTCACAAGTCAAAAATTTCTGAATGATCATAACTAACTCTCCCCATGGTTCATTGAACCATTCACGAGGTATCCCCTTGGCTCTATCAAAGGTCCCCTTCCTGTTCTTTTCAAGGAAGAAAGTCCAAGCTTTCTCCTTGAAATGCAGACCCTTATGATAGTTTTCTCCTAGCATGGGCAAGTTGAGGGCTTTAGACAAGAATTCCTGAGTCACTGGGATATTGAGTTCACCTATCTGAGTTTTATCTTGACTGAAATTATTGATAAACTCTTTAGTTATTTGTTCTGAGTGACCATTAAACTTCTGAAGGAAACCTATCATGCCTGACTGATATAGCTTTTCTATTGTTTCTTTGCCCCATTGCTCTATGTGAAATTTGGGTTCTACCCGGTTCGTCATTATCTCTGTGAACCAATAAATGTAATCCTCAGCTGTTACTAATTTCATATTGACAAGGATAATGATTATTGTTTCTAAATGAAATCGTAAAAGCTATGAGGCTTACCTGCCCTTTCTGATTCAATCTTTAAGTCTCTGCTGTCTTTTCACTGTATAAACCTGTGTCAAATCCCTGTTTCAAAGCATACCAACCTGAATACCCATGATCAATACTCTGCTCCCTGTATATTTAAATCATAAATACACAAACAAAACTAAACATGATTACTAAAAGCATAAGAAAAATTTTGCTTTTAGTTCCCTTTAAACATCCTCTGTGTATTTATACTTCAAAAATTTTCCTTGGCCTCAAAACATGCCCTGTATTTCTAATGACTGTATAATAAAACAAATTCTCCTCTCGGCCTTCCCAAGGTTTGACTAAAAATTGCACTGTCTTTTACCAAAAATTTTGAAACCATGGTTGAATATACAGACAACTCACTCTCGGCCTTCCCAAGGTTTGACTACAAGTGCTCAAAAAAAAAATTGAAACTCATGACTGAATAAACAATTGCACTCTCGGCCTCTCAGAAGTTTGACTATTAGTGCACACAAAAATTTTGAAACCCATGACTGAATATATATATATACAACTGCACTCTCGGCATCTTCAAAATCACTGTGTAAAAAAAATAAATAAATGCATGAGCCTAGAGGGCTTTCACATACGCTCGGCCTCTGTTCATCAAATGGCAAACATGCAAATTTTTAAAAAATTAATCAATGCTCTCGGCCTCAAGGCTTGACCATGCAACGTGATCGGATAACAACAATTGCAATCAAACAAATCAATTTGAGAATGCTTTTGAATAGTTTGACAGGCACAAACATGAGTCATTCAATGAAAATGGACGCGTTTTGACTATGGCAACTACACATTCCCCTGCTTCCTTCTCGGCGTTTCTTCCATTGCACACCCGGTCATATATTCAACAATCAAATTAAATACATATGGCCACATGTTATCTGGTGCAACTCTGGATTACAACCCTCATGGCATTTGATGACAATCGATGGTGCAATGAGAACATATATTTATAGACTTGGCGGCTTTCAACAAAAGACATGACTCCAGTTTAACCATATTTACACTTAGTTGTTTTAATTGCCCTCGGCGCATTATGTGCATACTATCCTCACGCTCCCTATCGTGTAACACATGCAACTATTGAATTGGAGTGCTGGCCGATTCATTTCCATTGTTTATGCAATCAAAACTGGAGGCATTTAATCCTATGCGTTGTTAACACAAAGAGATATCCCGGATTTACGTATTACCTGGCTGTCACTGGCCGTGCGGAAGGTAAACAACCATCGAATCCCCTTCGTTTCAGGCTGTCAAACTGCTGTCAACAAGCACACCCTGTGAGTAATGGCGGATTCTAATTTATCTCTTAATTCGCTGAGCGAAAATCATGCATAAACTTACCGTTTTGTTTACCAACTTCGGCGTTTTCACGTGGAATCCTTCTTAAAGCTCTCTCTCAGGCTTTCTCCGACCTTCCTTTACTGTTCTGCTCACAACCCCGACCCTCTGAGCTCTCGGCGATGAAGAAATGGGTTTGAGTCGGGCAGGGGAGGCTCTTATGACCGTTTGCTATGGTACTGGTTCTCATTAGATGGTGGTAATGGTGACAGGGCCGTCCTCATTGACTCAGTCGCCCGACTGAGTCATGAGGATGGCCGTATTTTTTCAATTCAATGTATACCTACCGCCGTTCCTTCAACCAATCGGGCTTCGGCCTTCACACACCGTGGCAAGACCGGACCTGTGCGCCGTTTATTTGACTCATTGCTCTGCATATAACCATATTCTTTGCAATGATCGTTGGTTGATATGGCGTTGTTGTCATAATTTTCACCACTGCATTTGACCTCCTTATCTCATCGTGTTGCAACCCTTATACGTTTCCATAATTGCCACGACGCCTTTGATTTGTATACCATAGATACCTTTGATGCGCATTGTTTTATGTTTTGCAATATTTATATATGCGCATTTGATTGTGGCATACATATATACCATAGTCGTATTTGCATTGCCCGCGTCCTTTATATTATATGTTTGCATTGCCCGCGTCCTTTGTGCACTTGTTAGGGTTTATAAATATATTTCCTTTGTTTTTTTATAACCCTATGTCTTGTAATATATATGCATTTTATATATAACCTTTTTGTCATATGCATATTTCCTTCAAACATTATTAGGTTATGTCTTTTATAATAATCTGAGCGCCTTATAACCATAATGTTTCTTTTCAAATGCTTTAATACTTTAGTGCATAACATATAATATCGTCTTTATAATTTAAAAATGACCATTGGGGTCATGTTTTAAAATTATAATCATGCTAATGCTCTTGATTCATGTGCAGGTACAAGAGTGGTCCCAAATTGATCGTTTTGCATTCAATGAAAAATATCTAGGGAAATTTAATATGTATGGAATGGAATATGAAATAGGGAATGTAGGGTATATATGTGGAAAATAATGTTAACGAATATTTGCAGGTATTAACTCGAATTAAATCAAAAGTAGAAGTTCCTACAAAATTTGAAATTTAAGTACAAAATGGCGTAAAATATACTCCCTTGCTTTTGTTTGTACAGGTGATATGTACAGGTGCTCCTTGATGCTGTTTATACAGGTGGAATGTTGGATCCAAAATTTGTTTGGACAAATGAAAAGTAGCCTTTTATTTCTGCTTCTTGTTTACTATACTCCTTTGCTGTTGTTTTCTTCAGGTCCCTTTGAATGATGTTTGTTTCTTTCAGGTCCCTTTGCAATGTGCCTGGAATGGTTTAATCTGCTGCAACTTGTTTGCTTCAGGTCCCTCTGCAATAGTATTTCTCAGGTCCCTCTGCAATGCTTTTGGTATATTGTCCCAGCTCTGATCTGGTTCTGCTGCAACAAGTTTGCTTCAGGTCCCTCTGCAATATTTCTCAGGTTCAAAGTGGACAACACAATCCTTTAGCTGTAACAGCTAAAGGGTTGCGATAATCCTCTCCCTCGTTGAAGGTTTGACTTGTCCTCAAGTCAATTGTTGAGAGGCCCTGCATTGACATTAAGTAAGAGTAGTAACACAAGAATGGAGAATTCATAGAGTCCAGGTTTCCCTGGTTTTCCTCTATGAATTCATGCTTGCTCAGTGCCAGTTGCCTGGTTTTCACTAGCAAACAATTTATTTTTTATATTTTTTTTTTATGTTTTCATATATTTTTTCTCTTTTTTTTTTATTTTTTCCTTTTTGTTTTTTTAACTATACATATTTTTTATGCTTTTTCAGAACTGGAAGATGGCATAGCCATTATTTCCAGTCCATTTTCTTGGATCAGTTGTTTCATAAATATCTCTTTGCTAATAGGCTGATGATAGACTTTCAGCCTATGACCATTGACAACAAATGAGGTGGGATCTTGGTCTATGGTCTTTATCCTTACAGATCCATTGTCAAAGATTTCCTCAATTTCATATGGCCCCAGCCAATGTGTTGTAAATTTTGCTTTGAAATCCCTGAATTTGGAGTCGAATAATAACGCCCAGTCTCCCTTCTGGAATGTCTTTGTTTTGATGTATCGATCATGCCATTTCATCCTCTGTTGCTGTACTAGTGTTGTCTGTTCAATTGCTTGTTGACGCTTTTCATCCAATTGGTTAAGTTCCATGATTCTCTGTTGTTGTGCCTCAGTGAGATCCATGCCCAACTGTGCTGCTAATCTGTAGGTTTGTATTTGAAACTCAATGGGTAGTAAGGCTTCTTTTCCGTACACTAACTGGTATGGACTAAAACCAGTTATGTTGCGCCATGTGATCCTATAAGCCCATAATGCATCCTTGAGTTTTTCAGACCAGTCCTTTCGATTAAGCTGCACTGTCTTAGTCATAATATTTTCTAAGACCTTGTTTGTGGATTCTACTTGACCATTTGCTTGCGGATGATACGGAGTAGATTTTCTGTGTTTTATCTTGTATTTTTCCGTCAGATCCCGTACTAACTTTGAGGTGAACTGCGCTCCTTGATCTGTCACTATTTGTCTTGGTACTCCATATCGCACAAAAATTTCTTCAAAGAGGAAAGTAACCACTGTGTCCTCTGTTGCTCTGCTTACTGCTTTGGCCTCGACCCATTTTGTTACATAATCCGTGCATACCAGAATGTATCTTTTTCCATTTGACGTTGGATTAATGGGTCCTACAAAATCAAGTGCCCATTGTTCGAATGGTTCAATGAGAACTTGAGGCCTTAGTGGCATTTCATCTGACAGAATGGGTCTCCCTACTCTTTGGCAGCTGTCACACTATTTGACATATGCCTTGGAGTCTTTGAAGATAGATGGCCAGTAATAGCCCAGTTGCAGCACTTTGTATGCTGTTCGTTTGTCTGCAAAATGGCCACCACATGGTTCGTCATGACATGCTCTAAGTATATCTAGTATTTCATCTTCACGTACACACTTTCGAATCATTAGATCAGAACCAGTATAAAACAAATCACCATTTACCCAGCTATATCTAGAACTTTCTCTAATTATCTTCTTTCTTTGCTTGCTTGTAAAGTGATTTGGAAATTGTCCAGATGACAAGTAATTTGCAATATCAGCAAACCAAGGGTTTTTTACTGTTATTGCAAATAGATGTTCATCCGGGAAGTTATCTATCACAGGATTTGGGTCTTCTGGTGTTTGGATGCGGGACAGAAAGTCAGCCACCTAGTTTTCCTTACCGGGCCTGTCTTGGATTGTAATGTTAAATTCTTGCAATAACAGGAGCCATCGTGTAATTCGCCCATTAGTGATGGGTTTGTTCATCAAGTATTTTATTGCTGAGTGATCTGTATGAATAAACACTTGATATCCTGTTATATAATGCCTGAATTTGTTTACTGCGTGTATTACAGCTAACATTTCCTTTTCAGTGACTGTATAGTTTGCTTCTGCAGGTGTCAGATTTTTACTAATAAAGTATATTGCATAGTGAAGCAAATTTTCTTTCTGTCCTAAAGAAGCGCCAATTGCTGTATCAGATGCGTCAGTGGAAATATGAAATGGTAAAGACCAATTTGGTCCACGAAGTATAGGTGCTACTGACAACTTGTCTTTTAGAATTTGAAAAGCATTTTGACAGCTAGTAGTCCATTGAAATTCAATGTCTCGTGCTAGAAGTTTAAACAAAGGTTGTGCTATTTTGCTAAAATTTTCAATAAAGCGTCTGTAATAGCCTGCATATCCCAAGAAACTTCTTACCTCCTTCTGTGTTGTAGGTGGCATTAAGTTATTCAGGACTTCGATTTTAGCTGGATCCACCTTAATTCCTGATGCAGAAATATGGTGGCCCAGCACTATTCCCTCTGTTAACATCATATAGCACTTCTCATTGCTTAATGACAGATTTGTTTCGATACATCTTTGTAAGACTTTTTCAAGGTTTTTAAGGCAATCATCATAGGTATTTCCGTAGACTGTAAAGTCATCCATATAGACTTCTACACATTCATGTACCAGATCAGCGAAAATTGCAAGCACTGCTCTTTGAAAAGTCGCAGGTGCATTGCATAACCCAAATGGCAAAACATTGTATGCATAAGTTCCCCATGGGCATGTGAATGTAGTTTTGTCCTAGTCTTCGGTTGCTATCTTGATCTGATTGTATCCGCTAAACCCGTCTAAGAAAGAAAAATATTTCTTTCCAGCTAGAGAGTCCAGCACTTGGTCAATGAATGGTAGAGGAAAATGATCTTTTAATGTTGCTTTGTTTAGTTCACGATAATATACACATACCCTCCACTTGCCATTTTTCTTTGGAACAATAACTAATGGTGAAACCCATTGACTATCCGAAATGGGATAAATGAATCCGACACTTAACAACTTCTGCAATTCTTCTTTTACTATTTCCTTCATTGTAGGATTCATTCGTCTTTGCGGTTGTCTAACAGGTTTTAGTTTATCATCAGTGTAAATGTGGTGAGTACATGTGTTTGGATGGATGCCTTGCATGTCAATATAATCCCAGGCAAATGCTTTTGAATATTTCTTTAATAATGCAATTACCTCTTGCTCTTGTTGTGATTGCAGTTGGTTTCCTATATTGAGAGTTTTACCAGGATATACCTCAATTGTTTTGATTACAGAATTGGAAATTGTATTTACAGGAAAAATGTTTTCAAAAGAATTTTGCAAAGTTGAAATAGTACAAGTTTCCTGGAAACACTGATTTAAAAGGTTATCAGCAGCTTCATACTGTTCTCGTCTAAGCTGCTCTGAAATATTTGGTTCTGAAATGAAAAGATCCATCAGATCTTCATTCCCTTCCTCTTCTCTAGAATCATAGAATTGATTAATACTTAAAACTGTTTTTGTTTGCTTGTTTTCCTGAGTTTCAAGTACTGATTCTAAAGAAGTGGTTTGTGCAGGTGAATAGAGTGTGATGTGTTTCTTTTCATCTCCATGCGAGATAATCATACTTCCTGATCTGCAGCCGATGAAGGCATCAGCAGTGGCTAACCATGGCCTTCCGAGAATTAGAGGGTGTCCTCCCAGATTTGTTTTTGGTTGCAAAATAAGGAAGTCAACAGGATATTCCCATGAATCCAGAGAGACTATGATGTCTTCAATTATTCCTTCCGGAACAACTTTAGATCTATCTGCTAGTTCTAATACTGTTGAAGTTTTTTGAAGGTTGTTTATTTGTAAAGCTTTCATTGTCTCTAATGTCATTACATTGATGGCTGCCCCTAAGTCTATTAATGTATTAGGTACTGAAAAATTATTGATTGCTATGGTAACCATGGGGATACCAGGATCAATATATTTTTCTACCGAAGTATGTGTAGACATAAGGCTTGCTAACTTTCCAATGACTTGGATTGTAGTGGGATCTTTTCTTTTTCTTCCTGATTTCTTAATGCATAATTCCTTGATTGTTTTAGCATAGATAGGTATTTCTTTAATT
Source organism: Pinus taeda (assembly GCA_000404065.3). Classification (NCBI taxonomy): domain Eukaryota; kingdom Viridiplantae; phylum Streptophyta; class Pinopsida; order Pinales; family Pinaceae; genus Pinus; species Pinus taeda. The sequence continues at coordinate 503 of APFE030507361.1, read as the reverse complement.
GCTTTCAACAAAGGAATTTTTACATATGCATTTTTCAATTCATCTAAAATATCAAATTCAGGAAGGGTTATCTCTTTTGATTGTTCCACTAACCTTTCAGGGTAAGGTGGAGTTTGAGTAGTGATTGATTTACCTTTCTGAATTTGTATTTCAGTTTGTGCTTGTTCAGATGATTCTCCCTGTTCAGCTGGTTCTTCTATAATTGGAGGAGAATCCTTTTGAAGTACTTTACCAGACCTTAAATGGACATCATTTAGAGGAAGAATTGAGTAAGTAGGAAAATATGCTGCCTCTTCTACATTATATGCTGGTTTGTCCATTTTGTTATTTGGATTGGCCACCGGTTGGGCAGGCAATTGAGTTGGTCTTGGTTGATTTGATGGTAACTGTAACTGTTGTTGTTGTGGCAGCATTGGTGGTGGATTCTGCTGTGGAAATGGAATGGATGGCGGATATGCAGAATTTTGCTGTTGGAATGGCATAGATGGAGGATATGAAAATGG
>APFE030507345.1:0-12424 GCA_000404065.3 Pinus taeda | reverse complement strand
AGTGAATGACTGTGTCATAATTTGGCTACCAAACCAAGACATTGTTCTTTAAGAATAAAAAAGAAAATCAAAGCAATAAGTGTCAATATGGATTTTTCTTTGAAAGTTGTAGATCACCTTAAGTAGGATAAAGGATCATTGCTGGGTAACAGGTAACTCTGTCGAGGCTATGGACGCCTGCTGGCAGCAGAGGCTCTACCTACGACAAATGAGCATATTTAAAACTGGTTCACAGGGAAAACTTTATTTTTTTTTACAAGACCAAGTAATGGCTGATGTAAATGCAAGGACAAGCTAGAGAAGCGAATATTTAAAATGGAAAGAGGTTGAAACAAAATATCGTGACAGTTTAGAGCATAATATACTTCATCTTTCCATAATAAAGATTGAGATTTCTAAAAAACTTTCTATTTTGGAAGTTTGAAAAGTTCAAAAGAAAAGCAGAGATAACTGGTTCTCCCAAGTGAATCGCCAATTGTTGTGGCCAGCAACAACCCCCCCTTTTTCATTTAAGTGTTATCCAAAATACTAAATGAATGGGGACCCTTAGTTAAAATTTTAGGAAAAGCAAGAGTTTCTTTTTCTCCAAAATAAGGTCACCATCGTAAGCTTAGCAAGATCTTTTGAATACTTTAAAAACCTAAGTTTATGATGAGAAAAACCTCAAAAAGGAAATCCGCATCGCAAAATGATAGTAAAGTCCCATCATTTGGCTATCACATCGTAATAAGAAAGAGCTAATAAGAAAAACTTCAATATTTACCGATCTGCGATAACACTGATCGCAAGATCGCATATCGCAGGGAATAGGCTAGCGAAATTTGGCGAACATAAAACTTCTGCGATCTGTGACATTGCGATATCACGATCTACGATGATTGCGATGATTGCGATGTCGCGATCTGCGATGCCGCGATGCAAATCGTAGAATCCCTCTATCGCGAATCTTTCGGGCACACTATTCAAGAAAGGCCACCTATTATAATCTGACTCAAGATCATGCGCTTTAAATGTTAATAAAGGATTAGTTTCCAGTTATTAATGAAACATGGATGCGTGCTTTTCGAAGAATTTCTTCACGTAAGGTGGCATATTTGATGTATCTGCTGCATTTAAAACTCTCCCATCACCTTTCTTGATCAATCATTTCCATTTCACTTGTGAACTGCAGGAATAGAGAGCAAAGCACTATACAAGGCAATACGCCGGAAGAAATGGGAAATAAAAGTAAAGCTCAGAGCTCCGAGGTGAAGGGGATGGCACCATTATACACATACACAACGTGTAACAGAGACGCGGGGATATCAACATGGGAAGGCATGTACAGACTTCTAGAAGAAGAAAACCCCAAAATAATGAAGGTTGTCGTTGGCTCAGATTCACAGGGATCTTCTGAGGCATCCCTAGAAGAATTAGCTTGCTCATTCCTACATAGAATAGTAGCAAGACCCAAAATTCTCCCATATACGGACATGATCAAGTGGATACTTGATAATGCAGAAATGAAGGACAGAAAGTTCAAGATCCGAGGACAAGGGCTCATCGGATCGTTCGTTGTACAAGATTTAAAACTCATGTACCATCTTCCTAAGCCGCAGGCAACTTACAACACGCAATTCATTGAGAAATTTGTGGCAGAAAACCCGGACCTATCAAAGACCAGCAAGGATTTGTCCAGAAAAGATGAACCTCTTAAGAAAGACAAGAGCGGTATGTACAACACTAGTTCCCTCACCTCCCCATATTGTTTTGCTGCAGCCATGCTTTGTAGATTGTTTGGGAAGCCAGATATCAATAAGTTTTCATCTGAATGGTTGCCATTAATAGATGCTACTACAAATGCCGTAATTATAGATTGGGCCAAGGTCTTTTCTGATAATCTGGTCATGGCTATTCTCAATTACTGGTCTAAAAGATCCATGTCTCAAAGGATCTATCCCCCTTTTTTCCTATCCGCATATGTTATGGACTCTATTTGTTATGTGTCTAAATTTCCTGTTTTGGGTTGGAAATGGATGACTCAAGACCCATTACCCATTCATGTCTATCATAAGATATTATGGGACTCCCAGTTCATTCCACATTTTTACCAAATTTGTCACGGGCTTATCCTACCCTTGTATAGAATGATATATGATAAAGAACCCCCAAGGTGCTCACCCGAGGCACATATAGATATCATCCCCATCGCAAGATGGTTCGGGGAGGAATTATTCACTTATATTAGAGTTTTTGGAAGCACTGTCCCCCCTCATGTTCTACCTTTATATATCCGCGATAAACTTCTGGCTCGAGAAATTGCTTATCAAAGCTGTTTAGAAGGCGGCCTAACAAAAGATTTAAAGGACAAGAAGAAGGCCATATGGCCACAGTTTCCTGTGGCTTGTGGGGCCTTTTCACTGTTCGATGTAGGTCATGCATTCGCAGAAATACAAAATATAACATGTCTCCAGTTATTTAAAATCCTGGAAAGACCATTTGACCTAAATGAAATTGCTCAGAATTTCACAACTATGGTCAAGGTGAAAGTATTCTTTGGAAAAAAGGATTTATTTGATGACTTGTTCCAAAATAAAAGCTCACTCCAAGAAATTTTGCGGGAAGCCCAATTGCAATTATCTCCAGAAGACCTTCAAAAGTTCACGATATATAGGGAAAAAAGATTGGCTACTATCCCTTTAGAAAAGCTGCGATTACCTACCAGAGAGCCAACTCCATGCATCAGCCTCAGTGGGAGTTCAAGTAGTCCCAGATCTAAATCTAAGTCCGCGCAAGAAACATCTGAACATTCTAAAAGATCTGGGAACGACCAAAATAAGAACGAAGAGGCAGCTAAAGACACGGCTTAGTCGATGAAAATTTCGCAACAGCAAGTTACTACCTGCCCGCAGAAAGATCTTCCCTCTCTCATCATCAAACCACCACTTGTCATAACCGAGCTGGACAAGGAATGGGAAAACTTCAATGAACTGATCAATCTTGAAGGACAAATCCCAAAATCACCTACTAGCAATACTCAGAATGCAGAAGGAGTAATCTCAACCATAGTCGGCAATGTCTCAGAAAAATAAAATGTTCCTATCACTCCATCTTCCAAACTTGTGCTTAATATAGAAGAAATTCCTCCTCTGGATATCTTTTATAGTCCTCAACATAAAGCAGTAGTGAGAAGACAAAGAAAGAAAAGAAAATTAGAAAATATGTTGCATCAAGACGCTGAGCAGTTGGACGTCTTATGGAAAGACCCAAACAAAAATCCAACTGAAAATCTCACTAAGCTGTCTCAGATCGCAGGAGCGTATGCTTCTGCGACTATTGACAAAGCATCAGAAGTACAACAATTGTTGAAAGAACAAGAAGATCAAACACAGTTGCTACAACAACAATTGCAACAAGCCAATACTAATAATGAGGCACGCGAACAACTTGAAAAGTTACAGGAAGAGTTCTAGCACATGCAAGTAAGTTATCAAAGAAGTTTGGACGAAAAAGGAAAACAATTGCAAAATCTACAAGAGACGCATAAAGATGAGCACAAGCTTATAGAATTTATTTCAGAATCTATTGCCTTGAATGAACAACTACTGCAGCAACAAGAAGTATTGGGGCAAAAGATATCACAATGGAGTCACTACTGTGAAATGAGTGATAAGATCACTAATCAAGTGGTCGAATTACGAAGCGATTATGATCTGGTTAACAAACAAGTGACTGATTATCTGATTTGGCAGGATGGAGATGAAGGAAAAGAGGCAGGTGCACCCAGGATAAACGAGAACCATAAAGAGTTGCTCTTTAGTAAGTGGGATGATCAAATCAAAGAAGCAGAAAAGGCGGCAGGTACAGCAGCTACAACAGCAAGTATTCTCATCGACTGTATAAATGAGAATTTGCACAGAGCAAATCTAATCGCAGAAACTGTTCCGGGGTATTCGCCAAACAAATCAAAATTAGAGGAGGATTGGAAGTAGAAAGCACGAGAAAAGGAAAAGGAAATCCAAGTGCTAAAAGGCTTAAATTGGGAATGTTACTGGACATATTTGGTTAAACCACATAGTCAGTGGATGACCGTGAAATGTATCACAAATATGGCTGAAAAGGTGGTGCCAGCACTCGTTGATTCCGTTTTCTCAGCACAGCTCAAAGCAGAAGTTAGCCAACCGACTCTCCTCAAACAAATGTTGAACACATGTAGCTTTAAAGACCAGATACAGAAATAGCTTAATTTGGACTCTTATTTTTTGCTTAAAAAATTAGATTAGAAAAAGGGCGGTCATTTGAAAACCACATCCTGATTTTTTGTAAATAACTTATTATCAGATTTAGTTTGTAGTATTTAAACCCTTCTCATGGATTTAGAGAAGGGTCCAGAAATTTGTCAAAAACTTATCCTCAGAACATGCACTTTTGCACCCTCAGAGGAGGTTTTGATGAATGGAAGGATCGAGATTTAGTGATGTTTGCATTTGATATCTGCTACTGATGTTGCACTTCTGTACTCTTAGTAGATATTAGAACAAGGAAAGATAAATCATTGTTGCTTGAAGCTTATGAGTAGGACCAGTCATAAATGGTACTTTTATCTCTTGATCATTTCTGCTTATTTCTTAAAGCAATATACAGTTTTTAGTTGTTTATATGTTATTACATGAATGTTTGTGTTACCATTTGGCACTTTTGTACGGTGGAGCCATTTATTTATGTTTAATGTGTGAATAACTTATTATGCGATATGCTCTTCACAACGGTTTTGCTTAACTTTTTATGCAAAGTGGTTCATCTTAACTGATTTATATTCTTATAATCGCTGAATGATCTTTATTACCAGCTATTATTTGAAATCTCTTTAGATCGCATAATAGAAGAATTACATCCCAGGTTAGCATAGATTAGATGTGATGTTTTCATTAGATTACAATAGAATAGAGTTAGATTAAAGTAGCTCAGATATGAACTTTAGATCAGCAACATCCAACTCTGCACACACACACCCTTAGATTGGGAAACTGGTCCCATTATCCCCAGTCGGACTCACTATACCAAATGGATAAGGAGCTGTGAACCAAGGTCCGGACCGGGTGAGTATCCCCCTTGTTGTCGACCCAATTTTCGGGGCTTCAACACTTCCACATATCCTGTTTGCTCCTCAGACACTAGAGTTAGGAGCAGGGATTTAAGTCTGTTCGCAATTACTTTTGAAATAGTTTTATACACCACGTTGCATAATGCTATGGGTCTAAATATGTTTGGAGTGATAGCATTCTCCTACTTTGGAATCAGGGCTATGAAAGAGGTGTTGAGCGCTTTTAGCATAGTTTTGTTCTTCCTTGAGTCCTCCACCACATCGAGGATATCATGCTTGACTATTTCCTAGCATGATTTGAAAAAGTCAACGTTGAAACCATCCGGACCTGGAGCTTTCCCATTTTGCATTTCTTTGATGACTTTACTGGTTTCCTCTTCATTCACTGGCCTGTTAAGATTGTAATTGTCTTCTCTTGTCACTAGCTTAGGAATATGCTTTGAGAAGTCCTTGATAAATTGAGATATGTCTATGAGAGGCTTGTTGGCTATGTCTTGGAAATGTAGAAATTTTGAATAATTTAACACATATTCACAGAGATTATCCCGATTATACACTATTGCAGAATACATGCATAATACATAACCTCCTCTACATTGATGATCAATTTAGCAGCATTAAAAACAATGAAACATCAATCGCATGCACACATTAACACAGTATGTAACCCAGGGAAACCATACAACTGAAAACCCCACACTATCTGTATATTATAGTGATTGAGAACATGTAACAATACATAGTACAATACTCCTCACAAGTACTCAGTACTATCTCCACCTGTTACACACAATATAGCTCAGGTTTGATCTCCAAATCTCCTCCGCTGCATGCTCGCCTCCACTGCGCAATCCTGCAAGAGAATTAATGAATCCAAACTCGTTCCAAGTTCTATTTACCTTGGAAAATCACTCACATTGGAAATCACGTGAGCACAGGCTATATCACTGGGAATCTACTGCACAATTCTCATGGGCATACTCAATCCATTGATTGTGCAAGATCTCATGCACAACTGATAGTCACAACTCACCCTTTCACTTACCTCTAACACTTGTCTCCACTGAACCGTCCATGCACTGAGTTAACTGATGTATTCTTCAGTTGCATTATGAGTTAATAATTAGCAAATTAATTAATAACTAATTCACACAACTCATCACTTATTCTATTGGCCAGTTAGACTAAATACAACTACTTCAACTAATTCAAACTGAACACAGCTCCATTAACTGCTCATCTAACTCCACAAAACTCAACCACTTGAGTTCTAACTAAAGTCCTTCATGCAATAGCTTAGTCAACCCATACGTAACCACGTGATTCCTTCAGGTAGTTGCATGTGCCACATCTGTAGCTCCAACTGAAGTGCTCCAAGAGAATAAGATAAAGTTTAGAGTCCAAATATTACTAAGGGCTAATAATATTTGACTGTTTCTATTTTTACCTGACAGTCTAAAAATAGACTCTGATCACACGCTGTGATCGAAAAAATAGAAGTCCATCTATTTTTCCCAACATGACCAATCATCCATAAACAACATCCTGCAACTCATAGACCATGATCCATATGTCTAAAAATAGACATAGTCTAAAAATAGACTTTGCGCCAAAACTTGCCTGCGGGGCCACATAGTGAAGGCGACTCCTTTCCACTAAGCTCCATCATCTTGTTGCATTCTCAACAAGCATTTCTTGTTGCACACTTTTCAACATTCTCAGTGGAAATCTTCTTGTTGTTCACTCTGTACTCGTAGATGAGGTTGAGAGAGTGTTGTTACCAAGCTCTCAATTCCTCTGCCACCCCTACATGCAGCGCGTGGAGGATCTCGTTGGGGAGAGCTTCTATGTTCAGCCCCATGTTCTTGATTGTGCTTAGGATGATGTGATCATCAGTTGAATCTGCGCGAAGGGACCCATCTAGAAATGCAATAGTCCTAAGGTCTAGGGTCCTTACCAACTCGGTTGCTTGGCTCGTCCCAGGTGCCAAGCTCACTTGCTCGACACTCGCTTGTCCAGTGCCAACCTATAGTTTGTTTGCCTAGATCTACAAATCACGCAGATCCTTTTGGACGTTCCCCAACATCTACATATATTGCCACTCGAACTCACAGAGATCCCCCCTATCAAGACCATGGGATCACTCTGTGACTTGTTTGATTTCTGCTTCTTCCTTGTTCCTGTTGACTACTTATTGCCATGGTGCTTTATAATAAATGTGGTGCTCTACCCCTCATCTCCACTGCTGCCTTGTCCTGAAAGTTCCTCCTCCTATGTCTCTGGTGAAGGTGACTTGTCACTCTTTTGTGACTCGCGTTGCTCCTATTTTGCCTGCTCCTTGGCAGTGCGGTCTTGCTCCACCTGAGCCTTCATTGCGGCTTCCTTATTTTTCTGCTCTGCAAGTGTGCACACAACTTACTTAGATGCCTCCTTTCTCTTTTGCACTACAAAAATTTCCACACCCTTGCTTGTTCCAACATCTAAGTCTGAGGGGGTGCACCACTCTGCAGGCCATCTTGCGATCACCTCCTACACATCTGTCTCTGTCACCAATTATGAAAAGTCATGCCATTTTTGCTATGGATCCTTCTGCGCTTGAATGTACACTCTGTGGAAGTCAGCCTTGAATTTTGCGTAGGCTGATAGTTACATGTACAAGGTTGGGGGCAAGCTAGGACACTGTTAATGGCCATGCGAAGTCTTTCTTCCATAAGGACCAAAAATATTTTTTCTCTGTAATCCGCGTGGGGTTCTTCGTAGCCCATAAGGAAGTGAATTGCGCTGCCTTTGGAAATACTTCCTCAAGTGGAGGAAACTGGTTGTCCTTTGACATATCCCATGTGACAAGTATAATGGATAGGAACAACCAAGCGTAGTGAAATGGCTTGGTTTCGTCCTGGGCTTCGCAACAGTTTGTCAGGTTCTCCTGACGAAGGTACCTGGACCAACCGAATTGTACACCCTTCGCGCACTGGGAAGCCAGGGAAACTACAAGCGTTAGAACTTCATCCATGTGACATTTCCTCATCACTTTCCCTGCTAAGATTTGCGTGGCTATTTGAACTACGGGGTCTGATATCGACAGAATGGAATACCCTTGTGACTTCTTCATGAGGTCGAAATGTTTCTTCATTCTTTCTGCAAGGTCATTTTCCCCTGTCTTTCTGCCAAACTCTTTGGCTGGATTCAGTACTTCGTGTGGCAAGTGCATGATTATGTGGATTAGCATGTTAGTGATGGGTATAGGCCCTCCTAGCCATAAACACCCATTGTGCACCAAAGTGAGCAGCCGGCACACATAGATTGTGTTAATTGGGGTGCGGTGATAATGGGGCACCCACAACAGATTAAGTAACCTCGAGTTCTTGACTACGCGGACCCATTCCACTGTCTTTAATGCGGTGACACTTGGCTCTGCATAGTAGACACACTTCATGTACTTATTTGTTGCTAAGTGTGTAAACCTAGCATGGTCTGCGAGGTCCCAATCCTCAAATTTCAGTAGTGGGATCCGCACAAGCCGCGAACCTTCGAAGGGAACCTGCTCATGAAGTAGGGGCATGGAAATGGTAAACTTCTCCGAATCGACGTCCTTTGTGACCTTCACCTTTCCCTTCCATGGAGGGATATAGTTAGGGAGCTTCGTGATGGGCTCCACTCCTTTAGCATTTATGTCTTCTGTTCCCTGGCCTTCCTCTGCCTCCAGATCCATGACTTTCTCTGGCTACTTGTATTTATTTTGTTTTGCTTGGGTTGCGGAATGCTTTCTTGATGATTCATGCACTGGTACTGACTTCTTCTGCTTGTCCTTCTTCAGTTTAGATGCTTGGGTTTCTCTGGCGGGGTAGGCTTCGACCTAATCAACCTTGGCGCTGTAGGCACAAGAGCCAAAGCTTCCATACTCACAACTTCTGGGGAAACTCCTTCAGAGGCAATGTCGCCACTAGTACTCATGGTTTCTGCAGGGCTTGGTCCAAGCATTTTTTCTAGAATGAACTTCTAATTTAACTTAGAGAACTTAGGAAATGTAGGGCTCGCGATTAAATCCTCCCAATAAGATCAGTTCATAGGCAACAGACAACAAATATCACTAGCAATTCTGAGATCTCAAAGTGTTCTCTGTTGGATTGGTATGTGTAATTTATAGGGGTTTTTGAATTCAAATCCGACCATTCCCCCCAAATTATGAAAATTAATGTTGTTTTGGTGGTAGATCTTCAAATATTTTTGCCTTAAATGTCACTTTCCCACTCCTCTTAAACATCTTCGGCTGTCAAATCATGAATAGTTTCTCCAACAATCACTTTTCAGTTGTGTTGCGCGACACCTCCCTCCATGGCGCAACTTCTGTTAGAAAATTATATATTACAGAGCAATGGAACACATAAAATATTGCAGAAATATAAACATAGAAAACGCATAAAACAAGAGAGACACACATATACGTGGTTCACCCAGTTTGGGCTATGTCCACCCCGAACAGCCAGTCCTTCCTTTCTATTATCTAGCAAAATGAAGAGACACAACCTACATCAGATCCACTGTAATATCCTCTATTTTCTCTCACAGTCTCACCTCTCTGCTTCTTGCTCAGAGAATACACATCTATTACACAGCCTCAAATACAATGCCCTCATACAAAGAGAGGGGTTGCCTTCTAGGGCAAAAAACCCTAAACTAAACATAAGTTCTATCATCAGATCATCTGCCTAATGAACGGCCCAGGTTGACTAGAAATTACTATACTTTTACAAGGCAATTTTACATATGTTTTTAGCTTCGGGGGCGCTACCCCCGAAACCCCCCGCCAGGGGGGGGGTCTCCCCAAAGGTTGCAACCACCCCCCCTGGACCCCCCTGCAGCGAATATTTTACGGGCGGCGTTGCCGCCCCCATTTCGAATTGGGGTCCAATGCGGCGATACCTTTGAATACAAAAGATAATTAGGCTCCACACCCAACAATCTCCGACTTGGAGACTGATTATAGAAACTCCATCGCTGCTTCATTTGTTGGAAAATGACTCCTCTTTGGACCTGGATGTTTCTCATCTTCATCATCATTCTTGAAGACCAATTGAAACTGAGCATATTCTCAGTTTCTCCCTGGTTACAACTTTTGTTAGCATATCTGCAGGATTCTGGCTAGTGTGAATCTTTTCCAGCTTCAACTCTCCATCTTCCAACACTGATCGTATGAAATGGTACTTGAGCTGTATGTGTTTAGTCCTGGAATGAAATGTTGAGTTCTTTGCAAGATAAATGGCACTTTTGCTATCATTGTATAACGTGCCCATATCATGCTCCTTACCCAATTCACTCATAAACCTTTGTAACCAAATCATTTCTTTACTAGCCTCTGTAGCAACAACATACTCTGCTTCTATTGTCGAAAGTGCAACAACACTTTGGATTTTTGAAACCCAACTGACAGCTGTTCCACCAACAGTAAATACATATCCTGTAGTGCTCCTCCTGTTATCTCTCTCACCTGCGATATCTGCATCAACATATCCCTGTAGGGAAATGTTTGAACCACCAAAGCATAATGCTTGATTTGTGGTACCTTTCAAATATCTGAGAATCCATTTCACTGCCATCCAATGTTCCTTTCCTGGATTGTTCATGTACCTGCTTACAACTCCCACTGCATGTGCAATATCAGGCCTTGTGCAGACCATTGCATACATTAAGCTTCCAACTGCTGATGCATATGGAACTTTAGACATATAATCCATGTCTTCTTGGGTCTTTGGGCACATTTCCTTACTAAGTTTGAAATGGCTAGAAAAAGGTGTACTAACTGGTTTTGCATTGTGCATGTTAAATATTTTCAACACCTTTTGTATTACTCATTCTGAGACAATGTTAATTTATGATTTTTCCTGTCTCTAGTTATTCTCATACCAAGGATTTGTTTTGCAGCTCCCAAATCCTTCATTGCAAATGAATTTTCCAATTTTCTTTTGAGCACGCTTATTTCCTGCATGTTAGACCCTGCAACAAGCATGTCATCTACATACAATAACAATATAATATAGCTGCCATCATTTTGCTTTTTCAGATAAACACAATTATCAGAGTGACATCTAGTATAACCTTGTTCAGACATAAACTTGTCGAATTTCAGATACCACTGCCTTGGAGCCTGTTTTAAGCCATACAAGCTCTTCTTCAACCTGCACACAAGTTTCTCCTTTCCTTTCACTTCATATCCTTGTGGCTGCTGCATATATATCTCTTCCTCCAAATCCCCATGGAGAAAGGCTGTCTTTACATCTAACTGCTCAAGATGCAAATCTTCAACTACCACTAGACTTAAAATAGTTCTGATTGAAGTCATTTTAACAACAGGAGAAAATATTTCATCAAAATCAATACCTTTCTTCTGTGCAAACCCCTTCACCACAAGTCTAGCTTTGTACCTCTGTTTCCTCCATCTTCTTCCTTCAACCTGTAAACCCATTTATTCTTCAATGTAGTTTTTCCTGCAGGCAACCTGACTAAATCCCAAGTCTGGTTATGCATTAAGGAGTCCATCTCTTCTTCCATGGCTACCTCCCACTTCTTCCTGCTTTCAACCTGCATTGCTTCTTCATAACATTTGGGTTCACCAAAATCAGTCAACAATAAATAATATAATGAAGGAGAGTATCGTTCAGGGGTCTACTTATCCTGATAGATCTTCTAACACCACTTTCAGGTGTTTGGGGTGCTTATTGTTGTTGTGGTGGTTGTTGTTGTTGTGGTTGTTGATTATTATTATTTTTAGGCACCTTTACTTTTTCAGTGATTTCATCAAGAACTGCATATTCCTTGTTTTCTTTTTCCTGTTTCTTTCCTGCAACTGATTCATATACAAGACCTTTTCATTGAATATTACATCTCTGCTCCTAATGATTTTGTGATTTTCATAATCATATAAGCGATAACCAAAATCATTAACACCATAGCCAATAAAGGTACATTTCTTTGACTTTGCTTCAAGCTTTGTTCTATTTTCTTTATCAATATGGACAAAGGCTTCACAACCAAAAGGCTTTAAAATAGAGTAGTTTACCTTTTTACCTGTCCATGATTCCTCTGGAACACCACCATCCAAGGAACTTGAAGGCCCTCTGTTTATTAGATAAACAGCAGTATCTACAGCATCTGCCCAAAACTGTAAAGGCAATCCTGCATGCAATCTCATGCACTTTGCACGCTCCATGATTGTCCTGTTCATCCTTTCTGACACACCATTTTCTTGTGGTGTTCTTGGAACTGTTTTCTGTCTGTGAATTCCATGCTCTGAATAGTACTTATCAAACTCTTTGCTGCAATATTCACCTCCATTGTCTGATC
>APFE030507344.1:0-10675 GCA_000404065.3 Pinus taeda | reverse complement strand
TTTATTGTGTAGCAAAAACACACTAATTATAATTACGCTAATTTCTTAATCATTTTCATTATTCCAAAGGTCATTGACATGTTGTGTAGATAAAGGATGTCCATGGTTGTTTATATAGAGATTTCCCTTTTGAAATCACTTCATAACTTTGTGCATTTTGTGCACTTTCATGAAAGCAATTCATGTTTTTTTTAAATGTGTACCTTCATTAGGAATTTTTTTTTTTTTAATTTTACCATTAGAAGCAATTTACGTTTTTTTTAAAATTGCACCAATATTTTTCTATCGGCTTTTGTTTGTTTGCCAAAATCATTTTTGTTTTTTAAAACTTAACTACATAATTTCTCGAGCATTGCAGAATGCAAATGGGTTTTTTCTTTCTAAATTTAGTTGTTGACTTTTTGTCTTTAAAACATTTAGTTAATATTTCTTAAATTGAAGAGTTGGATTTAGTTTAGAGCTATTGGAAATATTCAAGAATGTAAATTAATTTTTGGTAAATATAGTTGTTATCTTTTTGCTTTTTTGAACTTTCAAAAATATAATTAATATTTTTTAAATTTAATCATTAGAGTTGATGGCTGTTATTATTTTTTTTTTCTAAATTTTAAAAAATGTGATGCAATAGTGGAGAGTAAGAACACAATTTTTAGAGATGATTACCAACAAAACATTATGTGAACATAAAGCCCATAGCCATTTAAAATATTATCTTCAGAGAATTTTGCTATTTAAAATTTTTTAATTTGAAATATCGCCAATTTCCTAAACAAACGTGGCGGTTGTCTCATTAGAAAAGCTAATTAATTAAGAACTCATTGTAAAATGCTTGTTGGTTAAAAAAGATCAATCACATGCCATAATTGGAAATAGATATGCGCATGAGGTGCCTTCCGAGTATTGTAACAACGAGTCAAAGCATTTATATCACATGTTCTAGGAATATTCTTTCTCGAGTAAAAAGCCATGTCGGTAGAAACTTGACTTGGGAGTTATTTAACTGGAGTGACTTCTATGTGACAAGTAATTCGAGTAGTGGGCGCTCGGAGTTCATCGAACGGTCAAATGAATTTTTCGAAGGTGTGGGGGCCTGTAGTTTGTTATAATCTCGGACAAAAAAGCGGCATATTCCATTGTCGACAATGGCCGATACGTTTGTTACAGGTTAAATTTTATATTCTCTGACAAAAGCAACATATTACGCTCTACGCTCTGGTATGGTCACGTGTCTGAACAAAATCACGTTGGTCAAGTTCGTTATATTTTCCAGGAATATAGGCGTTCAATGAAGTGTCGAGGTCCATCACCACCGAATTCTAATTTTATTTATATTGTATGGTTTGAGCGATGGTCAAGTTCGTTATATTTTCTGGGAATATAGGCGTTCAATTAAGTGTGGAGATCAATCACCATCGAATTTAATTTTATTTATATGGTATGATTTTAAGAAAAGTTTTACAATTTTTGAGTTCATGAACATTAATGACAAGTTAATTTTAATTTTATTTATATGGTATGATTTTAGGCTATTGAATTTTATGTATATATTATTTTTTTTTCCTAATTTAATTGCAAATGTTACAGGTTTAACGATATGTTCATTTCTTGGTAACGTGTTCATATTATGCTATATTGTAGGAGCCTTCTAGTGTTGATTTCTTAGATAAGTTTAATGGAGAAAAGAAGAGAGACAAGACTTCAATATCATGAAAACCCTTCGACATAACAAATTTCAACTACAATGGAATACCTTCCCTTCACCTTGAAAGTTTCCCAACAATGGCACCATGAATTTGTGATGAATCTGCCATGTCGACTAAATTTAATAGTTTATGAGTAATAATTTTCACAAACATTTTTAATAATGGAAACACTTTTCCATATTTCTCATAAACTTGCTCAGTATATCATATTTCCCATCAAATTGACCAGTATTTCCTTGTTTAATTAGTTTTAAAAATGTTTTTAGTATCTTTATCTAATTAAATTTTTTATTGGTTTCATGTTAGTTTAATTAATCCATCAGATTTAAGACATTTAACAGACTTATCTTTGCTTCTGGAATTAAAAGTTGTTTTTATTTCCATCAACTTAACTGGACAAATCTTTTTGCATTTGCCTTATAACAGAGTGTATAAATCTTTTTGTACAAATAAACTCACCCAACTACACTTACCTACGACAAGATCTGTCCATAATACTCAAGTTAAATCGTTGTACATGATTCGACATGTAAGAAGGACCTATAATCTCTCATGCATAGGAAGATGAAGCACCTGTAACAACGGTTCTCTCCTTGGAAGGGCATCTTCTCCGCATAATTCCTTCTTGTGATAGATAACATTTATGAATAATTCCTTCCGCAACTATGGATAACATTTACGGATAATTATTTTTGCACATGTTTGCACATTTGAAACACTGAGCATTAGTTTCAAAGTGTTGTTTATACTGTGAGTGGCCATTATACTTTTGTTCCTACATTTCAAATTCTGAACAATTTTTTATTAACATCCGTCTCTCGACACACAATCAGAGTTAGTCCTCACCCATCTCTAGGCAATTAAATTTTCTTTGGGAGATATTACACAAATAACAACAAAAATTGATCAATTAGTTGAAACAGAGCACAACAGGTGCGTTTGTCTTAATGCACGTTAACAACGAAGGCATTGAAGACAATGACCAACTAGCATACGAGGATATTACTGTTGTTTTTGTGATTTTCTCTTTCGGCCACCCTAACGAGGAAGCTATTTGCAATTACATTTGAGACCACATCAAACCACAAGACATGCGAGAGTATAATAGCATTAGTAATATAGAATATGTCTGGTGGTGTTCCATCGTACTTACGTTTTCTGAAGTTTTTTCCTTTTGTTGTTAAGTTAGTTATATTTGGGGCCTCCAGAAAATGGAGGTTTTTCTGCGAGATTATAATAGTATTAGTAATATAGAATATGCGTGGTGGTGTTCCATCGTACTTACGTTTTCTGAAGTTTTTTCCTTCTGTTTTTACGTTAATTATATTTGGGTCTCCAGAATTTACGTCTACGAGGAGTGGAGGTTTTCCTAAAAAAAAATTCTGTTTGAATGTTGGTTTCTTAAATTTATGTCTATGATTGTGTTTTTGGTTTATTTTATTTTTCAAAGCTTTTATACCATTAATATATTTTGGTTTATTTTATTTTTTAAATGATTTTATATAATTAATATATTAACTTAAGATATTTCTCGACATTACTAATATTCTCTTAATGTTAGCTCAACAAATCTTGATATTATTTATATAAATTTTATTACTTAAATTGTTGTTGTGTATAATTAATTATTTATATTACATTATTGTTTGTTGGATTAATATTTATGCATTGATATGTGAATTATCATTTAAAAGAAATATGAAGTACTATAAGTACTATAAATAAAGCGAATGCAATTATATGTAATTATTTTTCCTTTTTATGTTTTTCTATGAGGGTGAGGAGGAGCACGAGAAGATGAGGTGGTAGAGGAGGAAACAGAAAAAGGTTGAGGTTGAAGGAAAGGAGGTTGGGGAGGAGGAGGAGCTAGAGGTAGGGGTGAGGAGAGGTTGCGAGGAGGTGAAGGTTGCAGGGAGGAGGCGGAGGGGAAAGAGACAGAGGAGGACGCAGAAGAGGCAAGGGAAGACGAGTTAGTGTGAGGAGGAGGTTAGCTGGAGGAGGTGTAGGGGTAAGAGACAGAGGATGAGGCAAAAGAGGCGGGGGAATAGGGGGAAGGGGAGGATGGACAGGCGGTGGGAGAGGAGGGGGAAGAGGAGGACGAAGGGATGGAATGGGAGGATGTGGAGGCATTGGGGAAGAGGGATGAGGTGGGTGGAGACGAGGAGGTGGAGGTGGGTGAGGGGGGATGAGGCATCTCAGAAGGGAGAGGAGGTGGGGATGACGCGCAAGATCTTGAGACAAAGGGTGTGGAGGTAGAGGGAGGTGGGATAGGGTAACGAGTAGTAGGGTGGGTTGTTGAGGAGGAGGGGGTGAAGGGGAGGCATTGTGGAGAAGGAGGAGGAAGAGGCGTGGGGGGAGAGGTAGGGAAGGAGGTAGAGGGGGTGGAGGTGGAGGAGTGGTGGAATGGGTGGAGAAGGAGGGTCCTGGGGAGGAGGTCGAGGAGGATAAGGTAGAGTGCAAGGGGTTAGTGAGGAGGATGGGGTGGGGGAGGCATAAGGAGGAGGGGGTTGGGGCATTCGGGAGAGAGGATGAGGAGGGGAGGGATGTGGGGAAGGGAGGTGAGGAGGGGAGGAGGAAGGGTGCCAGTAGGTGGAGGTTGGAGAGAGGAGCAGGGGGAGAAGAAGGAGGAGGGGAAGAGGAAGTATAAGGAAGAGGGGGAAGAGGTTTAGAGGGAGGGTGGGGGAGGAGGAGGTGCAGGAGGTGGAGGAGGGCGGGCGGCAAGAGAGGAGGGGGAAGAGGCAAAGACGAAAGAGTTGGAGGGGGAGTCAGTGCAGGGGGAGGAGTGGGAGGTAGCGATGGAGGAGGAGGGGGAGGTGGTTGCAGAGGAGGTGGAGGTGGAGGGGTAGGAGGAGGAGGGGAAGGGGGAGGAGGGGGAGGAGGTAGTTGAGGAGGAGGAGAAAGAGGAGGGGAAATAGTTGGAAGAGGCTTTGGGGGAAGAGGTGGAGGAAGGGAAGGGAGGAGGAGGGAGAGGATGGGGAGGAAGAGGAGGTGGGCAAGGAGGATTAGGGAAAGGCGATACGAGAGTAAGGGGGAGAGACATAGGAGTAGGAGATGTAGTTGGAGGAGGTGACGAGGGAAGAGGGGCAAGAGTTGGAGGGGCAGGTGTGAGAGGAGCATGGGAGGTAGACGTAGGGGACAGGGAAGGAACGGGTGAAGGTGGAATGGGGGGCAGTAGGATGACGAGGGTGTTGAGAAGGAGGTGGAGGGTGGTGGGTGTGGGGCGCAGAGGACAAGGAGCAAGGAGAGAAGGAGGTGGAAGAGGCCAAAGACACATTAGGGGAAGGTGAAAAGGAAGGAGGGGGAGGAGGAGGCGAGGGTAGCGGGAGGAGGTATGTGAGGAGGAGGAAAAGGAGGAGGGGGAATAAGTGGAAGAGGTCGAGGGGAAAGAGGTGGATGAGGGACAGGGAAAAGGGCGGGCAGGATGAGGAGGTTCAGAAGGTAGGGGAGGAGGACAGGGAGGATGGGGAGGCGGAGGAGGTGGGGAAGGAGGTAGGGTAGACAGGAGGATGGGAAGCTAGGGGAGGGAGGGAGAAGGAGGCATGGGAGGGTGCAAAGGAGGCGGAGGGAAAGCAGGCTCTTTTCCCCCTCTTCGCCACTCTCTCTTTTTCCTTCCTATTGGTTTTGGAGAATTCCTTCATTCTAGTTCTTTTGAAATCTCCCCTCCACCTGATAGCCTTTTCTCCATTCCTTTTTATTCTAATATAGGCACCCCACCAATATCATTGAAACGTCCTCCCTTGACCACAACCTCCCCCCTCCCCATAGGATACCACTAATTCCCTCAAGCTCGACCCTTGATCTATTAGTATAAATTGAAAGAACTCCTCTACGAAATAAAAGAAGGGCCAATTGTGCTTCCTTTTGGGTGACAGGATTGAGATGGATGAAGTTGTTAAAATATATGAGTTTTCATGGCTAGGTTGCTCATTTTTTTTTCTGTAAGTCTGAAGAGGTTCATTGGGATATGAATAAGGTTTGGAGTATTGACTCTTCCCCTTTCATGCTTAAGCATTAGACCCCTCTTTTCTATCCCACGTAGAGGGAAACTAGACAATACCCCTCTTTGTGTTTGACTTCTTGAACTAAAATTACAATTCAGGTCATAATAACCTCTCAGGGAAATTGGAAACAAGGTAGGAGAATGTTTGGAGGCAAACCTCAACTTCAAAGAATCTGCAGAGATGAAGGTGGCCAAAATGTTTGGTGAAAATATATGATTGATCTCCAATTCATATTTTTTTTGGGATCACAATCCTATAAGTAAATCATAATGGACAAGAACATATGAATAATTTGTTGTCAATATTCTAGAAAGTTTCTACAATGAATAACTAGTGGTTAGTTATTATAGTGGTGAAAGATGAATTAAAGCAATATTGTTCGATATGCATTGTTAATGTCGTATTATTTGAAATTTTGAGTTTGGAACAGGGAGGACATAATGATGTTCTAGGAATCATAGAGAGTTTTTGGAATTTCATCCAAACCTTGAAAAGGATATTCCCTGTGGTAGCAATGGAGATTTGTTAGAGATGGAAAAACAAGGTACACATTTTATTATATTGAATCAAAGCCAGGACCATATGGAAAGTTGAATGACATCCTCTATTTGGAGGAAGTCTAACATAGTGAATGTATATTGTGTATATTGCTCATTGATGGTTTTGGGCTTGATCCTAGAGTTGGTACTTGGGAGGAGTAATGTAGTAACATGTGATATTATAAAATATTGTAATTATTTCCCCCATGATATGGAGCATATAAATAGTGTGTAACCATATCTATGTATGTATTATGTAAAGTGCATATCATTGTATGAATCTTTTAATAAGGCATACCTATTATCAATTTTTCCTTGATGATTTGGATAACTTCTTTAATATAGTGCACAACCACTGATAGAGTATGGATCATGTGTCACTTGAATTCTCTATGAGTGGTTTTTGTTGGTTGTAAACTCTAGTGGGTGTGATATGCCAAAACATGAAGTTTGATATAAATTTAGGTGTAGTTCATTTAGAATATGTATGAACCATTTACTTGAAGGAGATCTTAGTGGGTCACTAGTTGCAATATTTATATACCCATGTGTTTTGTTGGATTGTCACTCCTTTAGGTGGATGATGATAATTTGGTAATGTCTACATGATTGAGGAATGAGACACAAATGAAAATTTAGATCACATATATACTTTATTTACCAAGAGTGTCTTTAATGCATTGAACCAATGAAACATTATGATGAAGGCTTACCTAACAAACATAAAGACACATCCAACTCAATAAGGATGAAAGCTGGATGAAATTTTAGATTATTAAATACTACCTATGATATAGAATATTATGTGATTCTTATGATCATACATAAAAAGGCTGTGGCCCTATTAATGTATTTATAATTGTGATGTAGAAATGGCCCCAATGCAATTTCCTTTACTTTTTTACTTTTTGTTAGTTTTCCTACCGCTCACATTGATAAATCCACTTATGTTTAAATAATATTTTGCATAGTGGAAATATTCATAAATGTATTAATTTCATTTAATAGTAGGATATTATGTATGTGAAGAGATCTATTCTAGATTCACGAGATTTATCTTTCATTTCCATTAGTGGAGAAGAGATTGAAAATTTAATATTGGAATTTAAGAACAATAATTTAAGAACACGAGAAAAGATTTCATTACAATATCTCCTATGGATAGTCATTTTCCAAGTTTATTTAACCTTCATGGCTTATTTCTATCATAGGGAGAACTAAGGAATTTTTCATTATACATATATAATAGAAATATGGTCATTTTTGGTAGAGGAGTTGCAATAGGAGGTGATGCAGGTGGTGTTACGTACCCTGAACAATGTGTATTGTTGAACAATTATCTCCTTGTTAATGAAAATTATTACCTTTTCCATTGATTGTATATCTATTTTATTATATTTTCCTATATTTTATTGTTTCCTAAAATATATTTATTAATTTGTCAATAACCATCAAAAAATACATTTTTATATTGTAATATTATTCTCTTCCAAATCACATGGAATGTGTCTTACACATCTCACCATCATTCAAAGTGGGGATTTCATTATTAATGAGGTTAGTGAAACATTAATATGTATATAATGGTTTCATTATATTTTTATGTGTATCCTTTATATTCTACTTCTAAAGAAATAAATGGGACTGCATTGGATATTTGCATAATATCAGCAAAATTCATTAAGACAAACTAGGAAAGCCACATAAATTAAATGAATCAAAGTGCAAATAAATTTCAATCCATGATAACCATCAAAACGGTAACTCCTTTATTCCGACCACATTTCATAGATTAAATAGAATAGAAATTAACTAAATTATAAATTTATTAAAAATTATATTGTCATTATTTATAAAAATATTTTTTGCATGCATATTTCAACAACAACAACAACAACAAAATCTTATTGGAAAAGTTAAGCATTTAAATATGTCAATATGACTACGAATGTTCAAATAGATTCCATGGGGTTTAAATATATGCCATCAACTTAATAAATAAATTATAACTATGGAAGATCTATTCTTCCGATTAGCATAATTGTAGGCATATCTATTTGGAATTTATAATCAATTTAAGTTACAATAAAATATTAACATTAAACTAACAAACTAGGGAAGACATATAAATTAAATGGATCAAAGTGCAAACAAAATCCAATCCATGATAATCATGAAACGAGTACCCCATTATACCTATCACATTTTCTAGATTAAAAGAAAAATAAAAATTAACTAAATTATAATTTTATTACAAGTTGTATTGTGATTATTTATAATAATATTTGTTTCCATGGATATTTCAACAAAAAATAATCTTAGTCGAAAATTTTAGCAATGAAATTTAGCCCTTGGAAGAAATTAAATGGTTTCAAATTTTGACTGAAATACTTGTTTGTATGATAGTGAATTATTAATAGTAGGCACAAAATTATTTTATAAGAAACTTAGGTATGGAGGTTAGCACTGCCTTATTTTAAGGGAGATCTGGAAAAAAGAAAATACCTCCTGAATTTAGGAGCTACTAATTTCCATGTAACCCAATTTTCATGGACATGGATTTATGGTAGCCATTTCTCCCCTTCTTGTTTGGTTTAAAATGGGCTCTTAATTTCAGTGGCCCTTATATCATGGTATTGAGATTAATTTGCAGAGAAAAAGTCACATTTATGTATTCAAGAGTCTTCTTTCCAGTTTTTATATTTTCATACTAGACTTTTGTATTTGCTTTACATTCCAATACCTCAATCATGCTCTCCTTTCACTCTTGAATTTTTTGTTTAATTTTTGGGAATGATAATAATTTTTTGTTTGGAAAATCCCCAAAATTTGGTCTTGGGATTTAAAAATTACGCTCACTTTATTACAATTTTTGTATCTAATGGTTGGAGAAAAAAATCATTTAGTTTTTAATTTGTAGCAGCCATGTGGGTGGGGTTGTCTTTAAGTTCATTGAATCAACCTCCAATACTTTCGTTTTTCTTGAAGTATAAGATTTTGTACAACACCTTTCTCTTTTGTATTACTCTTGGAATTCATTTATAGTCTTTATTAATGCACATAAAATTTTAGGGGAGTTTTTTTTCGGAAAGTTGAAATTTGAGGGTTCAAAACTTTGGGGTTGAATTTTTATCCAAATAGTAACTAAGGATGATTATCCAAAATATTATGTTAATTTTTTCTATATTTTATACCATTAGGTCCCCATAAAATAAAGAGTAAATTCATAGAAACAAGACTTCCCATCCCTATATAATGACCAAAGACTCAATTAACCTTGACGTTTAGAGTCCATAATTTTTATATGTGATTTGCCTTAATTTCTCAGATGATATTGTTAATTAAAGTAATTTCCTCGTACCTAATAAAATTACGGTTTTCTAGAAATGGTTTCACACGTGTTTCGATCATGGAACTATTTTTCAATCTCCCATAGAATTTCAATTTCTCCAATGTACTTTCTTATGGTTTTGTAGGAAAAATTTCACCGACGACATCCTCCATTAATATTCATGTTTTTAGGGTTATTTATGTATTAAATGTAACTTCAATAAACTTTATATCCATACCTTTCCATTAATTACATCCTTTCTAAAGGGTTATATTATTGACTAATCAATTCTCATTCTGCTACACCCAATTAAGGAGAAGAAGATTGAGTTGATAATCTAGAAGATTTTGTTGATAATATTAATATATATATATATATTTTTCAGAAGAAAAAAAGCATAATATATTATATTGAGAAAATATATATCATATGTTGAGATGCACATTCTCATATATGTGAAGTATGTGAACCATATTGGGATATAGATGCATATATATCTAGATAAACAAAAAAAAAACATTCAGATGTGTTTTGTATGGGAATATAGGCCATGGAGGTCTGATGAGCGATGCATATAATTGGAGTCATCAAGGGGATCCATAAGTCATGTGCCATAGGGACAAGATGTTGTCGATGATGTAGATTGGAGGCACATGATGATTTCTGAAGATGATGTCATTTCGCCATTTCCATACCATCCATAGGTATATCAATATAAGGAAGCGCCTGTTTCCATTCTGTCTGCTCCACCATATGATAGCTGCATGGATGGAATCAAAGTCTGTTAATGTAAAATCAAATTTGTGAGCCAAAACATACCAGATCCGTGTGGTGGATGTACATTTGATGAACATGTGTAGGTTGGTCTCTTCATCATTTCCGCAAAGAGGGCATCTGCTAGGTCCATGCCATGATCGCTTCTTGAGATTTTCCCATGATAGATTTTTGTTATAAAAAACTAGCCATGAAAAATATATAAATTTGGGCGGACATGTGGCCTTCCAGAAAATATATGGAAAGGATGGGGGAGAGTATGGGTATCTGCCCATGCACAGGTGTGTATATATGTCCCAGACTGTAACAGGCCTCTTAAAACCGCTG
>APFE030507343.1:20833-61068 GCA_000404065.3 Pinus taeda | reverse complement strand
AAACACAGAGATGCAGTGGAAATAATACTTCATTTCATTAATGTAAAATACTGAAATATGCTTATAAATAGAAACGGAAATACACTAGCTAGGGCGATGGTAGATTATCTCTGAGAAGAGATGTGGCAGCTGCATGCCTTTGAACTCCACTACAATGAGGCTCAAGGACCTTTTTATTCTTGAACAATAAGAGCAAACCCTAAACAACCAAAACCCTAACCCGAGGAGATGTAACACCAAGAGTTTATGGGCCCTGTTGGGGTGAGTTGGAGAGCCAACTTCCCGGGGTTGTGACTTGGTCATATTATCTCTGTTTGATGTGCGTGATAACCCGTTCGAAAGATCTCTCCGAGGAAAATGAAAAAAAAGATGATTTTATTCAAACAATAATTGGTGTAGATTTCCAAGAAAACATCATTTAGGGCCTCAAAACATCTCTGAAAGTTTAGGACCCTGAAAACTACTAAAAATAGTAAACTGTGCTACAATTAAGGAAACTGAAAAACTGAAAGAAACAATTGTGGGGGTCCAAGTGGAATTGGCGGGTGGCCACCAATATCCACCTGGATCATTCCTCCCCCCTTAGGAAGCAATGGTCCCCATTGTGTTGATTTCCTCCATGAGATGAGGAAACTTCTACTGAACTTGGTCCTTGGTGAGCCACTTGCCCTAGTGAAGGAGTTGGCCTTCTTTGACAACTCGATACAGATGGATATTCTGCTAGCGAGTGTGCTTGATCTGTGTGTCCATGATCCGATTAGTTGCAGCTTGTTCCATGCAATTTGAATTTAACTCTGTGGGTGTGATTTGTTCTGCAATGGCGCATGTGTCTAGTAATGGTGGAAAGTATGGCTGAAGGCGGTCCACATTGAACATTGGGTGCAGGACAAGGAATCGGGGAATATTGAGCTCAAATTCATTGTCTCCCACATCCTTGGTAATGGTGTAAGGACCATATCAGAGTGGTCTGAGTTTCTGATAGGCTCCGGTAAGGTGTTCCTTTTCCAAATGAAACCAAACTTTGTCACCCACCTAAAACTTGTGTGGCATGTGATGTTGATCATGTCGCTGCTTGTACTTGGAATTTGATTTCTCCATAATTTCATGGACCTACTGGTGAATATGTTGGATGTGCTCAATGAAGTTGTTTGCCTTATCTGTTTTGGACTAGACATGAGCCAAATTTGCGTGATTAGTTACAAATGGCATGGCCACATCAATGGGACATAGTGGCTGGAATCCCAAGCCCACCTGAAAAGGGCTATGGCTAGTAGAGCTATGGAGAGCCTTCTTGTAGTTGTGCTGAACATAGGAGAGGCTCTTGTCCCATGTGCGTGGACGCCTTTAGTTGTACATGTGCAGAATATGTATGATCATCCTGTTGACAACCTTTATCTGGCCATCAGTTTGAGGATGGAAGGTTGTGGACTTAGTGAATTTGGTGTCCAGCATCGACCAGAGACTGGACCAAAATGTACTGAGGAACCTATTGTCCCGATCTAAGATGATAGATTGTGGGATCCCAAAGTGTACCCACACTCATTCAAAGAAGAGTTTAGTAGTGGCTTCAGCTATGATATTCTTCTTGGCAGCTACCATAATGGCCATCATCGAGAACCTATCGACGACCACAAAAACACAGTCGTTTCCATGCTTAGTGGAAGGAAGGCCTGGCATGTAATCCATGGAGATGGATTCCCATGGTCGACTAGGGGTGGGCAGCGGGGTATAGAGCGCTTGATTCTTGATGGTTTATTTGGAAATTGTGCAGGAAGTGCATGTTCTGATGTACTTCCCAACATCATGTCGAAGATTTGGCCAATAGAAATACTTCTGCAGTACTGCCACTATTTTCTCAACCCCGAAATTCCCAGTAGCCTGACTGTAGTGTGCTTCCCAAATCATCTTGTCATGCTCACTTGAAGGAACATAAAGGTGACCCAAGTGGCATAACACGACATCTTAGAGGTGAAAATATGGAACATGATGACCCTCCAAGAGTGTTTGTTATGTGTGGCCAAATTCTAGGTCGCTTTTGTAGATAAGTGGCCAATCATAAGTCTCATGCCCACAAGAGTTGAGCGTGGTGGTTAACGCCATGATCGGTGGTCGACTAAGGCAATCTACAACATTATTGTTGTTTCCCTTCTTATACTTGATATTCAAATGGAACTGTTATAGGTATGTGGACCACTTCTAATGGAAATCATTCTGCAATTTCCCTTGGGTTTGTATGAACTACGGGGGTCGGTGGTCTGTGTGGATCACTGTTCCCTTCCCCAAAATGTAATGCTTCCATTGTCAGGATGCCTGTACAATGGAATACATCTCTTTCTCATAAGTGGCATACTTTTGGACTCTATTTGAATGTGTCTC
This sequence comes from Pinus taeda, assembly GCA_000404065.3. Taxonomy (NCBI): domain Eukaryota; kingdom Viridiplantae; phylum Streptophyta; class Pinopsida; order Pinales; family Pinaceae; genus Pinus; species Pinus taeda. The sequence goes on along the minus strand of APFE030507343.1, from coordinate 58,692 downwards.
ACTGTGATATGCCACTAGATGCTTGTGTTGAGTAAGGACTGCCCCAATAGCATAGTTAGAGGCATCTGTCTCAACCTCAAATGGTTGTTGCAAGTCTCATAATGCGAGCACTGGTGCCGAACAAAGATGATCTTTCAACTCTGTGAATGCCTTCTATTGAGATTCAGACCAAAATAATTTTTCTTTTGCTCCTCCCTTGGTGACTTGACTCAAGGGCCAAGTGATATGAGAAAATCCCAACATGAACCTACGATAGAAGTTGGCAGGACCTAGAAAGTTGCGAAGATCTGTCAGAGTGGTTGGAGATGGCCAATCCCGAATGACTTGGATCTTGGCTAGATCCACATGCATGCCCTATTCATCAATAATGTATCCCAGATACTGAACTTGGGTCATGCCAAAAGTGCATTTCTCCAAATTGGCACATAACTTGTGTTGTCGCAGTGTTTGGAGAACCTATCGAATGTGGTGGAGCTGCTCTTCCCAAATCTAGTTGAAAATCATGATGTCATCCAAGTATACCACTACAAACGAGTTGGAAAATGGCCGCAATATGTCATCCATTAGCCTCATGAAGGTTGCAGGAGCATTCATCAATCTGAAAGGCATAACCAACCATTTGAAAAGGTGCTCCTTGGCTTTGAAGGAAGTCTTCCATGCATCGGAGGGTTCGATTGGTACCTGGTGATATCCTGACTTAAAATCAATATTGCTGAAATAGTTTCCCCCCTTTAGTTGGTCCAGGAGGCCATTAATCCACAGGATTGGGTACCTATTATAGACAGTGATCTTGTTCAGCGCCCAATAATTAATACAATGTCTCCAACCAACATGATCGGGCTCCCATAGGGTGATGAGCTCGAACGGATGTGACCTTTCTACAACAGCTCCTGAATCTGTCTCTTCATTTCATCATTCTCCAGAATGGGGCGCTAACAGATTGGTCCATTGGATAGTGGTGCACCTAGGGTCAAATCGATGGAGTACTTGACCTGATAGTACAGAGGAACCACTACGAGGGAGGTGAAGATGTCCTCATACTCCTCCACGACCTTGTCCATCTGTAGTTGTCATGCGGAGGGGCCCTGTTTGGAGGTTTCATCCACCGTCTTCTTCTTTCCTTGAGGGCGTATCATCAGGAAAACAAATTTCCCAGTTTTGGAAATGAGCTTACTGCATTGTTTTGCAGTAACCAAAGAAATGGAGGTAGGCAGTGCTACCTCCGGTATCCTGTACAAATTATTTCCCAAAGTAACAATAACAACATGTGGCCTTGATTCATGCATAGCATGTCGCTTCCACAAGTATGCTTGTCCTAATAATACATCACAAACTTCAAGGGGAGCAATGTCACACAATACCTCATTTGTGAAGGGCTCAATGTTGTATGGAAGGTGACATTGCTGGTTCACGCAAAGATCTCGTCCTTGGTGAAGCCACCCAATAGTGTAGGTTGTGGATGTGCTGTGGTGGGTAAGCCTAGCCGCTTCACGACCTCTGCCGAAATGAGGTTCTTTTGGCTCCCGTTGTCGACAATGAACTGTAGCGGGGATCACTTTACCCACATTTGGGAGTGGAAGAGATGCTCCTCCTCCTCTGCATCTTCAGGTTCCTCCTTCTCGATCTTCATGGTGGCAATGGTGGTGTTGGGCTCTGCATTGATAATCTACTTCCCTTTGTCAATCCCCTTGTTGGGTTTTGACTCATAGTTGGAACATGCATTTGATTCTTAAACCTTTAGCTCAGCCACCAGTGAATACTTGGTTCAACACTCACTTGTGTTGTGAGTGGAGCTCTTATGGAACTCACACCACTTTCCCATGTCCTTTTTTGGCTTTGCGGCATTGTTCTTTGCTTACAACTTTGGTGGGTTGTCTTGGGCTGCCCCACCTTGGATTTGTTCTTTGTTTTATGGTTTGGGGGCACCTTTTCCTTACTTCGCATTTGCAGATCCAAAGTCTTGCTTCTTCTGTTTAAACTTTTGCTTGACCTTGACGGTATATCGGTATGCCGTGCCGAGCGAGGGGATGTTCAAGAATTCTATTTCTTCCTGGATGTACTTGTGTGGGCAACCATGGTATTTAAGTACCAAATGCTACTCCAAATCCTTCATACCAAACTTTGTGTGAGGGGTATAGAAAATATTGGTAAACTCCAACACGTCTTGGTCCCTTCCCTGCCGCAGCATGGTCCACTTTATGTATTGATCCTCATAGCTTCTGAAAGGGTAGTACTACTCCTTAATGGCATCCGGGAATGAATTCCAAGTGGGTGTGGCTAAAAATAGTGAGCTTGTACTTTCATCCTTCTGCTCGCAGTAGGTTTCCCACTAGTCCTTGACGTGGGGCGCTGCTTTAAGAAGAGCAAAAATAATCTTTCCCCGACTAGAAAAATCATGAATAGAAAAATAACCCTCTCGCAGATTTATCCATTTATTGACAACATCTGCATCTATTTGACCCTCGAATATGGTGATTTCAACATTAACTTGTACCTTAAACGGTGTGGCATTTCCAGAGTAGCTATTGGAAGCTGATGCGTCACCCCTGGGTAGCTGCTAAAGGATTTGGGCAAACTTGTCCATCATCACGTTCCTTTGTCACTTGAGGGCTTCATCCAGCAAGATTTTGAAAGGATCTCCTACCCCCTCATCTTTATTTTCATCTTCCATGGGAGGCCATCAGGATTTGCGAGGCTAGTCTTGTAAAGATTCGACCAATTCAAGCCCTAACTCCTTATATCCTGACCTCGTTGGGGACATGCAAAGAAAAACAGAGAAAAAAACCAGAACGCTCTGATACCACTGATCCAGATTTAAATAGGAACACAACACATTACAAAGATAACTATAAATACAGAGATGCAGTGCAAATAATACATCATTTAATTAATGTAAAATATTGAGATATGCTTATAAAAAGAAATGGAAATACACCAGCTAGGGCGATGGTAGATTACCTATGAGAAGAGATGTGGTGGCTACATGCCTCTGAACTCCACAACAATGAGGCTTAAGGGCCTTTTCATTATTGAACAATAAGAGAAAACTCTAAACAACCAAAACCCTAACCTGAGGATATGTAACACTAAGAGTTTATGGGCCCCGTTGGGGTGAGTTGGACAACAAACATCCTAGGGTCATGACTTGGTCATATTATCTCTGTTTGACACGCATTATAACCCATTGGAAAGGTCTCTCCGAGGAATACGACAAAAAAGACGATTTTAGATAACAAAATCGTTGGTAGTAGATTTCCAAAAACACATCGTTTAGGGCCTCAAAATAGCTCCGAAAGTTTAGGACTTGGAAAACTAGTAAAAATAGTAAACTGTGCTACAATTAAGGAAACTGAAAAACTAAAAGAAGCAATGGTGGGGGTCCAAGTGGAATTGGCAGGTGGTCACTGATATCCACATGGATCATCCATCAATCTCATTAATGTTTTGGGATGATTTGTCAACCTGAAAGGCATGACCAACCATTTGAAAAGGCCCTCCTTGGATTTGAAGGAAGTATTCCACACATCTGAGGGTTCGATAGGCAGTTGGTGATAACCGAACTTCGAATAAATATTGCTGAAATATTTGGCCCCCTTGAGCTCATCTAGAAGGTCATCAATATTTGGGATTGGGTAGCTATTATGTATAGTGATCTTGTTCAGTGTCCAATATTCAATGCAAATTCTCTAGGTCCCATCCTTCTTCTATACCAATACGATTGGGCTTCGACAGGGTGATGAGATTGGCCTGATGTGCCCTTCCTACAACAACTTCTGAATCTTCCTCTTGATCTCATTGTTCTCCAGAACAAAGCATCGATAGATCGATGCATTAGGTAGCGGCCTGCCAACGATCGGACTGATGGAGTGCTTGACGTGATAGTGTAGAGGCACCCCCATAGGTGAGGAAAAAATTTCCATGTTCTCGTCAATGACTTTTTCCATCTACTATTGTTGTGCGGAGGAGCCTTGTCTATAAGCCATGACCACAATCTTCTTCTAGACCTGAGGGAAAATCATAAGGAAAACAAATTTCCTGATCTGTGAAATGATCTCACTGCATCGCTTTGCAGTGATCAAAGAGATGGCAGTATGCAGGGCTACCTATGGTATCATGTAGAACTTATTTCCGCAATTAATAATCACAGAGTCAGGTTTAAACTCATATACAACACGCTGCTAGGAGATGAAGCGCTATGGGCCCCGTTTGTGTAAATTGGTACATCAATTTCCTGAGGTTGTAGCTTTGGCATACGATCTTCGTTTTACACACAAAATACCTCGTTAGAAATATCTATCAAAGGACTACAACTTTCTACTTCAAACATGAGACAAATACTCATGTTCGCCAATTTTCCAAAAATAACATCGTTTAGAGCCTCCAAATGGCTCGGGAAGTTCAAGACCCGAAAAAATTGTCAAAAATAGTAAATTGTGTTATAATTAAGGAAACTGAAAAACTGAAAGAAACAATGGTGAGGGTCCAAGTGGAACAGGTGGGTGGCCACCAATATCCTCCTAAATCACTTTTCTTTGACGATATATTGTTGTAAAACTCATGTTGAGAAGTTCTCAGTTCCAATCTGAAATATTTTGAAACGAGAACCAGATAGAGGAGAAGAGTTGGAGGACAAAGGAAAAATCAATATAAGAGAGAAAATTTCTCAAATCCAATGGCATTTGGATAATAAAGAAGAAATTGGGTGAAGCTCATTGGTCATGGTAGCTTCTAGCAGATTGGCGTCTAGAGAGCTGTTGATAGTTTAGGGGTAATCGGGCAAGGATCAATTATCGTGGTGGTCTTTAGCAGATGGTAGTCTGTAGATCTGTTTGAGAAACAACTACCATGTGAGAGTATCGATATGTATAAATCTATGTAAATAATTATTTGACATAATATAATTTGAGTGGCGCAACAGCAACAGGGTGTTTTTCTGCTCGGCATGGTTTATCCACCATAAACACTTGTGTCTTTTATGTTAGTTACTTTTAGGGTTGCATGTTTGTATTTGGTACTCTAATATATGGTTTTGTGTTTTAGTTTGTACATGGAATAAAAAATCTATTAATTGCATAAAAAGTTTAATAGCTCCATACTACTAATTCACCCCCACCCCCCTCTTAGTAGTGTCTAGTTTCCAAGAGTTTCCTTGCTACCACATGTACTAGATAATTTTTTATCTTAAAATATGATAATTCAGGAGAATGGGTTTCCTGTTGGCTTTATGAAAATTCTTTGAAAATGGTAATAGTGGTTTTCCATGTAGCATTTATATTTGATCTAGGCAGATCTCCAGACAGAGTGGCATGGAAAAAGCTCAAAATTCAAAGTTGCAGAAAGATGGTAAACATGCCATCATATCAAAGTGCTCGTTGCCCTGATTCCAATGGTGTGAACGACACTCCAATCTGAGTCCGGATGAAGGAGATAGAGGCAGTCAAAGATGCGTTGACTTTTTGATGACTTAGCAAGCTTAACAAAGACACAATTTGGCCTTTTACAACAAATAGAATCCGGCCAACTCCTTCCAAATTCCAGGAAAAATCATGGCCTCATTAAAATGACTCCTCTGGTCCAAAACTGAATTTTCAAAATTAAACAGTTTGTTTTAAAAAACAAATATATATATATATATAAGGGGTGGTAGGCCAGCAACCCGGACACCCCAACTCTATCCACACACAACCAAAATAATATATATATATATAGTGGAGGAGTGGGCCATGCCCCCCCCCCCCAGCCCCTCCTTCAGAACCATGGAACCAACAACAAGGGGTGGGTGGCCATGACCCCGCCACCCAACCACCCTCATAACAAACGGAGTTGGGAGTTGGGTGGGCCAGCCCTTGGGGCATGGACTCAACCCATGTTAACAAACAATAGCACGGAACCAAAGGAGGTGGGTACAGTGGGCGGGCTGCCCAAGGCAGGCCCGACCCAACTAATATGTTTTAAATTTAAAAAATATGATGTGTAAGAAAAAGAGGAGGCGGGGTTTGAGCGCCCAACCTCGTCCCTCATAACCGGATCCCTAACCAACTCAGCCAACCACCTATTTGGGAAAATCCATGGCCAAGTTTATTTAAACGCAGTTTTTCAATGCGCCCATGGAGGAGGAGGCAATGCACACAGTTTGAGGCAGCATTTTGAAAGAGGGTCGAATTTTCACTTTGTCAGATTTTGACAAAATCTATATGGTTTCAGCACTTCTCGATGCCATGAACGTAATGGCGTTGTCCATTTCTCCATCATAGTTATGCATTTTTCGGCCATTTTTTAGTATCGAGGTGGAACCATGAGTGCCGCAGAAATAGGGAGTGGAACCATGATCCTTGAAATTTTCTCGAGGAGGTAATTTTTCTCCATGTTAGAATATAGTCAAGTTTATAGTCATTTTTTATGGTTTTCCGCAGGGATAACAATGACGAGGGAAGATTCACCTTTTGCATATTTCCAGTCCACCCATGGAGCAAAATCTTTGAGGAATCTAGGGGGAATCTAAAAGATTCCTTGAGCCCCAGATTCTCAACTTCTTAGAATTCAGAAATTTGACAATCAATTTGCACTATTCAATGCTACAAATCTGATGGTGTGTTCATATTTTCCATTTACTCATTCTATTTTTCATCCACTTTTCTAAGTGGAGTGCAGGTGTTAGCATTTATGTGCGAGCAACCATTTCCATGCGATTGATGTCGGGAGATCGATGGCACGAATAGCTTCAGCATTTTGACATTTCAGATGGCCCCTAGTTGTGAGGTATATGCAGTGCGTTCATGTACTTCTTTTGCTATGCATTATGCTACATAGATCCCTGTTTGATGTTGATGAGAGATCTTGTTTATTACTTGTTTTCATGATTCCTCCTTGATGTGACGCAGAATCATTTATGTGATGTACTTTTGGTCATGATTCATCATGTTATGTTTTGAGATCCTTTTTTGTATGTTGATGGGTTACTCATGTTATCATCATGTATGTTTGCATTGAGGTCCCTTTTATGCCATGTTGACGGGATGCTCATCATGCATGAGTTTGTGTCATACTGATAGGAGTCTTTTGACTGAAAGTTCCTGTAGTGGAACGTCTCTTGGAGCCACTCCTGAGTGAGGGAATTTTCCTTGTATGATAGCAGCATCATCTCTTGTGTATATCATCACTATTGATAGCACTTAATGCAGTGGCCTACACCATCTTAACGTCGGGGCCTGGAGACATGGTCACTCCTGGACAAACTCTGTTATCAACATCTTATGTTTTCATGTGTTGACGATTGTCATGTTCCTCTTCTTTACAACATGGAGATGTATTCATTCATGTTCTTTTAAAAATGTAGTTTAACACATCACGAAAGTAAAAGGTCTTGGAAGGGTCCTTTGTCACACCGGGACCTGGATCAAGAGGTACCAGAGTGGTCTTTGCATTGATGTGAATTACAGCATGAACAATGGAACATGTAGTAACAGAGGATGAAGAAGTGATGTACGAGACCATCCTCAACATTTCCAAAAGAGTGGAAATAATGTATGAAACTCTATAGAATGAGATAAAGGAAAAGAAGCAATTACACCTTTAGTTGTGAGCCACGAAAGAGGCCCAGGAAGAATTGAAGCACAACAACCAAAACCTTCAAATAGAGAATGTTGAATTGAAGAAGCTTATACATGAAGAGAAATAGGAGAAACATAGTCTGCTATGACAGCTACAAGCAAAGGACGAGGCCTTGGGAAAGTTGCAGCATGACCCATGTGAAGTAAAAAGTAGTTCTCCATCTTCATGTATATTTCTTGATGATGATTTTGCTATTTTTCAAAATCACACCACAGTAATTGGCTCCAAACTATTGAAGAAAATGGGGTATGAAGGAAAAGGCTTGGGCATCAATGGCCAAGGCATTGTTAATCCCATCAAAGTAGAGGAATTACCATGTCAAACAGGACTTAGGTATGTCAAAGAGGAAGTTGGGGAATGCGCTGAGACAACAAGCAAACCACCAACAACAGATGATGAAAATCCCTCATCTGCTTTTTCCAAATCGACAGAGGAGGTAAAAGATGTTGATTTCCTTTCAGTTTCATCGTCACATAGTATGACCTCTGTTGGAGATCCCAATTATAGGGACAAAAATGAGGCTCCTTACAAGGATGAGGAAAAAGGAGGAAGGAAAACTTGGTGTTAATAACCAAGGCATAACTCAACCATTGGAGGTTGTGCAGAGACCTCAATTTTCAAGCTTGAGATACACCAAAGGAGAATGCTCAAAGGTGTCAGATTCTTGTGAGACATCATTGAAATCGTCGAGGAAAGAGAATGATGGGAATACATCCCCATCATACCATGGTAGTGCCCATTGCAGGGAGAGAGCTAAGGCAAGCTCTCATCGCCATACTTACATCAAAGACAGCAAGGAAAGGTATAACCACTTTCGACATGTGAATGTTCATTTCTATTATGATCATGTTGTTAATGATGAACGTAAAACATGGCATCCAAAAACATGTACCTTTTGTGGATTACATAACCATACATTTTCTAAGTGTTGGGAAATAATGACAGAACACAAAAGGATGAGGCATGAAAGACCCTCTCAATAGCAGGTAAAGAAACATGTTATGCAGATTTGGCAGAAGAAAACTTATTACAGTCATTGTGATAGAAGTGGCCATCAAAGAGCCACTTGTTGGAGGCTCCATCTGGAGCAGCGCCTTAAAGACAAAGTGTCGATGTATGAACCAGGTGAAGCAGTTGTTCGACAAGAAAAACCACCACAAGGAGATGACCCATTCACATTGATAAGTGAAAATTAGATATGTTAGTGTTTCATGGTCATGCTTTTGTAAATCATTTGTTGCATTTTAAAATGTAGAAGTGATGATGTGTTTTCCATCACTTGTTCAACAACAATGATGTCTGGTCTTATTTTGTGTTGCATGTTAAACTCTGAAAGTGATGTCATGTTTCCATCACTTGTCAAAGAAAACAATAGTCTTGGGCCTTATGATTGTAAATCATGTGTTCCAGTGCTTATGTGTTTTCCATCACTTGTTGAAGCAATAATGATATGTTGGCCTTGTTTTCGTAGCTGGAGTGTTGCGTCCATATTGATGTAAACTTGACCACCGAGTATGTGTTATAAAATTGTGGCAAGTGTGGGATGTTTGGGTCATTAGTTGGTCATGAAAGTCAAGTATGTAATTTGCGAAACAATGTACTACAGGCTACAGAAATAGCAGGTTTCAGCTCATCACTTAAGGCTCCAAAGAACAAAGGTGAAGGAGATGGAAGCAAGGCCTTTCAGGACGCTTGTGATGTAGACAATGTATAGAAAAGTTGCAGATCGTTTTTCACGCTTTTGGAGGACCAAAATCTCCTCAGTGGGGAGGATTGATCTAGGTGGATCTCCAGACACAGTGGCATGGAAAAAGCTCAAAATTCAAAGTTGTGGAAAGATGATGAACTTGACATCAGATCGAATTACGCTTCACCCTAATTCCAACAGTGTGAATGACACACCAATCCAAGTCCAAATTAAGGAGATTGAGGTAGTCAAAGTTGGGTTCACTTTTTGATGACTAGGCAGGCTTAAAAAAGACACAATTTGATCTTTTTTGGGGGACGGAATCTAGCCAACTCCGGCCAACTTCTAGGCAAAATCATGGACTCGTTAAAATGACTCCTTCGATCCAAAACCAAATTTTCAAAATTAAACCGTTTGTTTTAAAAAACAAAAATATATATATATAAAAAGGTGTCGCAGGCCACTAACCCCACCACCCCAACTCTATCTGCACACAACCAAAATAATATATATATATAGTGGAGGGGCAGGCCACGACCCCCTTCCCCTCCCACGGATCCACGAAACCAACAACGAGGGGTGGGTGGCCATGGCCCCGCCACCCCACCACCCTCATAAGAAACGGAGTTGGGAGTTGGATGGGTCGGCCCTTGGGGCATGGACCGAACCCATGCTAACAAACAACAGCATGGAACTAGCAGAGGTCCGTACATTGAGTGGGCCGCCTAAGGCAGGCTCGACCCAACCAATATGTTTTAAATTTAAAAAATGTGATGTGTAAAAAAGGGAGGAGGTGAGGTTTGACCACCCGACCTCCTCCCTCATAACCGGATCCCTAACTAACTCAGCCAACTGCCTATTTGGTAAAATCCACCAGGCAAGTTTTATTTAAATACAATTTGTCAGTGCACCCAGCAAGGAGGAGGCAATGCACACAGTTCAAGGCAACATTTTGCAGGAGGGCCAAATTTTCACTTTGCCAGGTTTTGACAAATTTTATATGGTTTCAGCACTTCTCGACGCCATGAATGCAATGGAACTGCCCATTTCACCATCACAGTTCTGCATTTTTCAGCCATTTTTCAGTATGGAGGTGGAACCATGACTGCTACAAAAGTAGGGACCGGAACCATGATCCTTGAAATTTTCCCGATGAGGTAATTTTTCTCCATGTCGGAACATAGTCAAGTTTATAGTCACTTTTCACGGTTTTCCGAAGGGATCACAATGGTAAGGCCAAATTCACCTTTTAAGTTGCATATTGCAGTCCAACCATGGAGCAAAGTCTTTGAGGAATCGAGGGGGAATCTAAAATATTCCTTGAGCCCCAGATTCTCAACTTCTCAGAATTTAAAAATTTGACAGTCGATTTTGCACTATTCGACGCTACAAATATGATGGTGTGTTCATATTTTCCATTTGATCATTCTATTTTTCAGCCACTTTTCTAAGTGGAGTGTAGGTGTCAACATTTATGTGCGAACAACTATTTCCATGCGATTGATGCCGTGAGATCGATGGCATGAACAACTTCATCAGTTTGACATCCACTTCTTCAGATGGCCCCTGGTTGTGAGGTATATGCAGTGTGTTCATGTACTTCTTTTTCTATGAATTGTGTTGCACAAATCCTTATTTAATGTTGATGAGGGATCTTGTTTATTACTTTTTTTCATGATTCCTGCTGATGTGACGCAAAATTGTCTATGTGATGTACTTGTGGTCATGATTCGTCATGTTATGTTTTGAGATCCCTTTGTTGCATGTTGATGGGATATTCATGTTGTCATCATGTATGTTTGCATTGAGGTCCCTTTTATGCCATGGTAGGATGCTCATCATGCATGAGTTTGTGCCATACTGATAGGAGTCTTTTGACTGAGAGTTCCTATAGTGGAACATCTCTTGGAGCCACTCCTGCGTGAGGGCATTTTCCTTGTATGATAGCGACATCATCTCTTGTGTATATCATCACTATTGAGAACACTTAATGCAGCGGCCTACACCTTCTTGACATTGGAGCACAGAGATGTAGTCCCTCCTGGATGAAGTCCGTTATCAACGTCTTATGTTTTCATGTGCTGACGATTGTCATGTTCCTCTTCTTTACAACATGTAGATGTATTCATTCATGTTCTTTTAAAAATGCAATTTAACACATCACAAAAGTGAAAGGTCTTGGAATGGTCCTTTGTCACACCTGGACCTGGATCAATATTGGCCTATGTTATTTTTTCTCCTATTGGTTGGCAAACTCATCATTGGCACTGGTGCTTAGGCTCTCTAGTTTTTATTTCTTCTTCCCTTATTCCCAAAAACTTCCTCTAGGAAACCAACCCTATTTTCATGTCTACTTTTTGTTCCCTTCTTGGTCCACCCTACATTCTATTGTCCTCGAGCTCCCTTGGTCCTTTGTAATGTGGCATCTCCATCTTCGTTCAACTCACTTCCTTTCACTACCTACTCTGCCTTATGAGTTGACAAGTTGCAAGTTCCCGGTTTTTTCATTTTGGTTTACTTTTGGTGTAGGGTTATTTTTTATCTTCCCCCTTCTATTGTCTTGATGCAAAATGTGTATATTCATGGAGGTCCTTCTAGCTAAAGGGTTTCTCTGACAAGTGCTTGAGTTTCGTGGCACTCCTACTAGTGCCCAAAATCCTTGAGTATGATCTGGTCTCTATTCGAGCTTTACCAATATCAATAGAGGGTCCTCATGGGTAGTATGCATTACCATCTAGAGCACATTATCATTCACTTTCATGACCTAAGGCCAAGACCCATTTAGGTAGATCTCACCCATGCTAAGGGGGGAGCTTCCTCTCATAAACTACACCTATTAGACACAAAGGTCCTTACTGAATCTTGGAAGATTAGATTCTAGATGCATGGCATATGAGAGGCGGTTTCAATTAGTCTATGTAAACAGTCTATCTCAAGTGGCATAAGAAATATACACTGGGGTGCACTCTCTTAGACCAACACGAGCATTGTGGAGATATTCTCCATTCCCTTGATCATTTGCACCGACATCTAAGGAACTTAGATCGAATGATGGAGCAATTTGAAAAACATCTTAGAATCCCCTCCTTGAAAGAAGGAACCTGGAGAGATATCAATGAAGTCATCTAGGTCATTTTTTTAGTCCCAAACCCTTCTTCCTAGGTTTTAGTATGTCTATGTTATAGACTTATTTTGCGACTTAGGCCAAATTCTTATTGCTTTTGTAATAAAGTTTCCATCTCACATTACTAAACGCAGTTAATTTTTGGATTTGCTAACTTGACTTTCAGTTTATCTTGTAATTTCCATTTTTGAAGGAAATATAATTTACCCTACATTAAAAAGAAAAAAAGTGTAACTAACTCATAATCAAAAGCAAATATGTGTTTACCATTACGATCATATAATAAAAAAGAACAATAGTGATTTATCTTTCTTATTATGAAATAAATAATCAAGCAGCTCATAATCAAAGTTTTTTTTAAACGAAAAAGCATAATTCTAAATTTACTTTGAAGTGGAATTGTATTTTATTATTTTTAGTGCAAGTTTTTCTTTTCAATATTATTTTTAAATTTAAAGTGATCTAATACTATGTGATAACAACTCCCTCATACTATGTTGTAGAGCGCATATTCATATTATACTTGCAAAAATAATCAATCAGCTCATAATCAAAGTTTTTTTTAAACGAAAAAGCATAATTCTAAATTTACTTTGAAGTGGAATTGTATTTTATTATTTTTAGTGCAAGTTTTTCTTTTCAATATTATTTTTAAATTTAAAGTGATCTAATACTATGTGATAACAACTCCCTCATACTATGTTGTAGAGCGCATATTCATATTATACTTGCAAAAATAATAATAAATACATCCAGTTGAATTTATCTACTAGTGTAGAGTCACTGAAAACCTTGATATAGTGGTCAAGTGTGAGTTAGTTCATTTTTTTCAATTTCATATAATATATTAACTCCATTGGTGCTAAGTCTACGAAGGCATACATACTCTACCCCCCTCTGGTTTTGAACCTGTGACCTCTTAGGAGGAAACACATGTTCTTAACCATTAGGCCCACTCAAGCTGTATATTATATCATAAAAAAAATTACATCTTAAAAAATTTAATCTTCTCCATTCTCGATGGATCTTAATTTTGACATGGAACTATGTCAATTTATTTTTCCATTCCAAGCTAATTAAGTAACAAACTCAGTAAATGTTTATTATTATTGTCATATAATAAAAAAACAATTTTTTTTATATTTTCTTTTAACTAAAAAAACGTTAATCTAAATTTACTTTCAATCTGATTTATAATATATAATTTTTATTTTTAAAATTTCTTAATGTCGCAATTCTTTTCACTATTAATTTATTTTTAATATAAAATTATCTAAAACATCAAATTTTAAAAATATCTTTAAAAACATTAGTTTCCGTTTGTCAAAACGCAGAATGGCGTCATCATTTGTCTCAGTAACAGTCAATAGCAGCGAGTTGAATATATGCATATGTAAATTGAAGCGGAAATTGATAAGCAGGAGATTGAGATTGCCACGGCTTCGCAAGTTTCAACGACCTTGTTTCATAAATGAATTGTCCTTTTTTTCTATTTTTCGTTGAAAATTATGCATGGTTAAAATTTTGGATTTTATATTTAGTTTTCATTTTATTAAATTTTTTATGAACATTGTTAAAATGAGTATGGGGTTAAATTGAATTTTTTTTTTTTTTTTTTTAAGTGAAAATTATGGATGGTTAATAGTTTTGATTTTAAATTCAGTTTTCATTTTATTAAATTTTTTATGAACATTGTTAAAATGAGTATTGGGTTAAATTGAATTTGTTTTCAATGTTTTTTTCTAAAAAGTTATTGGAAAATTATAGTGAAATTTAGTTAATTATAATATGTTAAGTTTTTTTCTAAATAAAAAATCTACAAAAATTACTCAATAAATACTTTTTTTTGTGAATAAATATATAAATAATTAAATAAATATAGATAAAAGGAAAATTGAATTATGAATAAAGACATTTTTCATAGTTCCATACAAATATCTAAACAAAATAAGCAATAAAATAATAATTTTAGAAGTCTAATTAGTAGACAAAATGGTGTTCATTGTTTTGATGGAATCATGTAATACAATTACAAGCAAGAATGTTATTTCTCGTTTAAAATATAGTATTGAATGCATAAGTGAATTCAATGCCCTGAAACCCCCTTATTCATTGAAACTTTCCAAATTAAACAACTTAGGTTTATGATTTTTAACTAAATTTTATAAACCTTGATTGCATCCTCAAGTTAAAGGTACAAATCTGCTATAATAGAGACAACACCTTTATTGCTTTTCTTTTGTGTAACTACTTGAGAGCCATGGCTTAAGATATTCTAGATTAATACCAAAGCTATCTCTGAGGGAAGGCCTGATATATTCTTACTCAGGCATGGAGGTTAAGCTTACTCAAGTTAGATTGGGCCTTAGGTTAGGTCATAATGACCTTGAGTACATGCCCACTTACTGTGATGCATCATCAAATGCAAGAGGATGATCCCCTAGTCCATCATCCATAGTTTGCAATAAACCCTTTCTAGATCTAGACTACCTTTAGATTGGTAGAGCCATTTTATCTTCATTAGATATTTACTCAATAGTAGGGATAGATTGGTACTGATATCTTGCTTATTTATCTTTGGAGGCCATTGCCCATTTTTCCCCCATTTTGAGAGAGCACAGTGCTAACGTTTAGAAGTTTCTTATTTCTTTTGATCCAACATTATATTGATAGATCATCTTCCCCCATTCAAACACACTTTGGATGCTCCTAGTCACTTTTTCTCTAATAAGAAGAGATGGATGGGATTATCTGAGAGGATATGTACAAGTAATATATCTAGGTCACTTGGATTCCCCTCTTCGGGATTTGAGACCCAAAATGGCCTTTTATCTAGAGCACTTGTTGGTTCTTAGAAACAACTTTATAGTGTTTATACGCTTACACTCTTTGATAATTGATGCATGGAATTAGGATCCCCTTAGATTAGTTTTGAGTGCACACTGATAAGCTTCAGTTGGAAGATGAGCACCAAATGTCACAAGAGGATAAGTTATGTTGGATATGTCATATGTAGGAGATAGAGATAGGGTAGTGCTAGATTTTTAGGTGTCCCAATTCCAATGAGATACATGGTTTTTAATATTATATTCAGGGAGTGCCATAACTCCCTCTCCACCTTTTGTTGGTACCTAGCCTAGCAATGTCAAACCTTATACTTGGGAGAGGTTGTTGGGTCCACAACTCACATTCTCCTTCCCTGCCCTCACCCCCCTTAATAGGACACTACTAGGAGGATTACAGTTTTATTCCTAGTGCTCCTAGGTAGGGACAATAAGAGGTAGTAAAATTACATAACCATTCCAGTTTGAGAGTCAATTTAACCCCCTGTAGTGAGACCCATGTGGAGATGTTTTTTATGCCAGATTGGTAGGCAACCTCCTCCTACCACCACATAGCAGAGGGCCACCTCTTCCAAAGAGAGACACATCCCTAGACCAAATCCATCTCCTTTGGCTAGTCATCTATACGATGCTTCTTTCATTTTGGTCTCAAATGGTAAGAGAATTCCTTTTTAAATTCAAAGGAGAACACCCTCTCCTATATTTGATAGTGGGAATTTAGCGCATTTTTGGCTCTTTCCCTTGTACTTGTGTCCAAAGCATTGTATTTCTTCTTTTTGGTATTGTGTTAGTTAGTCTTAGAGACTCACCTTTGCACTCTCACTCTGTGTTGCCACTTTTGCATTGAGTAGTCCAATTGACCTACATTTGTTCATTCATTGGACACTAATAAACCTATCTTATATTATCGTGAATCAATATGCTTAATTATTAGTTTTAAACATTTAATAAAGACCAAATTTATTATTATGTGCTATTGAGTAGGAGAGTTGTCCATGAAGAACTTTATAGGGGATAATATTAATTGATGACAACATCCATCTTTCAGATAATATTAACATGAAAGAGCATGTTAAAGGGAAAAGGAAATTCTATTAAAATTCAAAGAATTTATTTCAGGCCTTCACTGTATGCAAACCAAAACCTAAGACTACCTATTTGAATTCCATCATAAGATGAAGAAATGATCTAAACTTTTATGGTATCTTCCAAAATTTAAATCAGGACTACCAATTTGGCCAAACTACTATATCTATGATACATTTATATCCTTGGAATCTTGAAGTGAAGGTTTGTACTTACCACTAGATCAGGAAGAGGAGATCATTGCATATAACCCTTTGCTAATCCCAAATTGTGTTGCTTTTTATTGTTGCAAGTCCCTTAGACTTGAAAACACAATTAAGCTTCAACCTCTTTACTTGCTTGCTTTGCTTCTAAAGAAGCTTTTGGTCACTAGTCACAATTTTATCAAGTCTGATGGAGGATTTGAAGTCATCTTGAAAGTACCTTCTCATTTTGATTCTTTCTGTATTGAGTGTGTCACAACCCCATTTATGTATTGAATACTATTTTCTTCTCTTTCTAAAAGGAGCGGCCTTCCTCTCTCATATTTATAGTCAAGATGAAGGGTATTTATCCTTGGGAGATCTTCAACTCTTATAGAGATTAATGACCATCGTTAACTTAAGTTTGTATAAATACTTAGTGTCTAGATTAATTAATAAATTCACTCCAGGCACAAACTGAATTAATAAATTCATCCAAACATACTCCCTTAGTTTTAGGAGTTATTGTTGTATGCTTGAAGTCATGTATTAAAAGTTTTCTTATTTAGTGAAATATACAATACATACTAGATGGCTTATTGCTTGCAATCTATTTGATCAATATGGTAACTAGGTATTAGAGGTTCAAAGGCTATGTGATTGGAGATTCAAGCATATCTTCATCAAAAATTGGATGACGAGACTAGGTTAGATTAACAAGTTGGAGACTTAGGAATCTGGATATGTGTTATCACGTGAGTCCACACCAATTGACTTGGGCAATAAATCTAAACAACTAATCTTGTCACCATTACTATCTCTTTCTTTGGATTGGTGCTTTTATAGTCTCGGGGGTTTGTCCCTAAACCCTGCGTATGATGTTAACTAATACACAAACCTACATAGCAATCCAATCAAATTAACACACTAAACCACCCTTGAGATGCTCTGAAGCACTCAAGAACAAGAGTCAATACATGATTTGAATTGTTACGGTTGAGATCATATTGGTTAAACTAAATCTAATAGTGATCAGTAAAATGAAATGAAATGAATGTGTGCCTTAAGACAAAACAAGAGTTTAAAATAAGTGCATGGAAAAGTAAACCAAAACCTTGGTAAGACAATCGAACATATAATCAACAATGGGATTCAAAGAGCTAATGTCACAACATAATTTAATCTATTGAATGTGTTAGTCAAGAGACTAAATCAAACCACAATTATAAACACATTACAAGATGTGTAATTTCCATGGCGTGCTATGCTGGAAGCAATTTGTTTGATCTGGATAGAAAAACAATGAAAAAAACCTTATGTTGTAAGCTTCCCAAGAAAAATGCTTATCATTTGCATAGAGATCTCAACTTTGTCTTTAAAGAAGCCAAAAGAAAGGAACCACACCTTAGTTGTGCATGAGGGAAAAAGGATCAAACTAGACTAATAAATTTTGATTGTAGCGCTAATTGTGAGTAAATTGATGTTTGCCAAAAATAAATCACCAATAGGTTGTAAACAAATTCTTCTCAAAATACCCATGCCCACTAATCTTGCTATCTAATATGCTAAAAGTAAACCTAGGAATAAAGTGTTGAATGCTATTTTAGATCCTCAAACAGCCCAAGAGACACAAAAACATACCCTCTGCATGACTGTAGCATGCAAGTGATGGGATTATTGTTGCACAACTATCATGCAAAAGTTGTCACCTTAAATTTTCTCTTCCATAATAACATTGTTCTTCGACAATCATAAGTCCCAAACCTTATCTAGATCACTTTTCCTTCACAATTGTAGCCAATGTCACGTTAAAACAATGGAAAAACCCACAAAACAACATCATCAATGTAGAGATCCTAAACCAATTTACTACCTTCTATTTGGGATAACACACATGCATATGTTGGAACATCAAACATGCTCAATTAGGCAGTTCTCCCTGAAATAGGTTGTTGTTTAGAAGACATGAACTCTGAAATCTGCTATAAATAACCCTATAATAGTTCTCCTAGCTTGATTTTCAATAATAAACATAATAATTACTAGAAACTCATCAATTGTTGTTTTCACCACTCTAGTTAATACAATGATCTCTAACATATGCTATTACTTTCTGCTTTTTGATGAATTAAAGAAATGCCTAGATTAGATCTGTGGGAAAAATTAGATTAGGGCAGCATATAATTAATTTTTTCCATCCATGACAGTTATTGTTACTTAACCCTTGTGGTGTGGCCTGTGACATTTTTAAGTTTTCTATAAAGAAACTACTACCTCGTCCAGTGCAATTTTCTATAGTAGCACTAGTTAGATGCATTTCTGTTTCAGTTGCCTTGGTAACTGGAGGAGGTGAGTATTTTCATAAGCTCAGGATTAGGCATACCTAACTATGGAAGGAAGGTTGGAATCTACAGTAATTTGTTTGTACAACTTCTCATTTTATTAAGGCTTCCTCCTCTGTCAACCAAATCGTGTCAAGGACCTCGGATCTATAGGTTTATGTAATAGCCTAGTGGCCTACGAACACACTGGAAAGTTGATTATTCTATTGACTAAGTGTATATTTTATGTGCATTTGAACCTATTAACTTCCGATTAAAATTAAACAATTTAATAACAATAAATAATTTATTATAATTCTATTTTAATAAAGATTAATAAGTATTTAAGAAAAAAATTAGGAATATTCTTCTTTCGATCAATCTGGGTTACATTTAGATCTTTAAATGCTAATATGTCTAGCCTATTTATGGTTAAGAATGCATGTAAAGCTATTTTAAACTCTAATCTAATCCTAAACATAAATTAAAAGTTAGAATTTAGTTTTTAGTTTTTACGATTAAAAACTTGGAGAAGGATAGTGCCTACTATATTTTTTGGATATATGGGATCATGTAAGGATTACCTAGGAGAGTTATAAGTAGATCTAGGGTGATGAATAGGGTTGTCCATCACAAGCCCTAGAAGATCCACCTAGTGCCTTACAAACATAAGAAAATTCAGGGGAAGACTCTCCACTAAAAATATTCCTAAAGTTTTGAAGGAAGGATTTGTCCAATAATAACATGAAGAGAATGAACCACCTCCACTACATAGGTACAATTACACTTAATAATCATTCATAAACTAAAGCCAAGTCTCAGAAAGAAAAATTACTCAAAAGTTCATTTGCATCTGCAAACCCTAGCCATGAAAATTCATAAAACTTGCAAAGTGATGCACAAGGTCATCTCCTTAATAAGGTGCATTGGTTATTTGTCCATAGCTAATAGAAAACTAGTAATGTTTCTCTACAAGTAGAAATATAAATGGGGATTGCTTCTCTTATTTATATAAGAGATCAATCATCGTCCTTATCTATTGGTAGTTCCGAAAAGATAAAAAATTCCTTTATCTCTCACAAACCTTAGATACCAACGAACAATAAAATCAATTAAATGCATTTGATACCAGCGAATAGTAAAAGCTACAAGGTTTTGGTTTTGACCTCTTTAGGACACAAAAAAATGATGTAAATAAGGCCAAAATTGAGGCAGATCTAGGGCCTAAGCTTGCCAATAATTTTGCCAATGTTGGACTCAATAAATCAGCTCTCAAATTTGTTTTAGTACTCTATTTTGTTTCTAGTTTTAGTTCCATTTGAGGAATCCACTAATAGTACATTTTGAATCAAGGTGTTTCATCCAAATAGTAACATTTCTTAATCTTTTTTGGAGCTTTGAATTGAAAGTTCATACCTTTCTTCCTTGCTCTTTGTTTTATAATAAGCCAATATGCTTGTATAATTTTACATACTTTTTCATTCATATATGTGCAAAAAACAATGAAGCTATTTTATAAAATTGCTACCGATGAAGAGAATTCTATCATTGGCATGGTCAAGTGTCGAGACAGCTGTACATTTGTTGAAATCCGTGATGAAATTGTGGATGATGAAATCATTGGATACCATTTTCATTTTATCCAGGATGGATTAACTTTAAATCCAAAGCAAGAGAAAAGGTGGAAAGCTTATACAAAACTTTTTTGCACCAAAAGGAAACTAGGCACATTTGATGTGGAAACGATACCAAACCTTGAAAACATTGAAGTGAATGTGGAGGGACTTATGCATAAACAACCAAGAGTTTAAAATATGTTTTTGTTAGTGGAACAAGCCATAGTTGTTGATCCTACTGTATTGACATCTTGGCGAAAAAAATGAAAAGTTTAATGGAATAGTATGTCAACGAGAAAATTAATTTCGAAGTATATTTAGAAAAGGGAGAATCTAAAATAAAGATCCATTAAAAAAATTGTGGCATTGATTATGGAACAGGTGAAGTATCTCCTTGGCAGTGGGAACAACGCACAACTTCAATAACCATCATATGAAAATATGGTCCCATCAACAATGTTTTTCAATGCCAAGTGGTAGTGAACTTCCTTGATGTAACGAACTATAATAGACAGTGATGGCTGGAGATAAATTTCATATTGATCAATAAATCAAACTTCCAGATGATTTCAACAAGATACAAGAGCCTAATTTGTTTAAGGTGGTGAAAGCAACACTTGCATACTATAAGGACATGAAAAAAATGAGAGTGGAATGTACACGATACAATAAATGGTTTTTTTAGTGCTCACAAGTGGTAATATTGTCAGTTATCTAAATGAATAGATGAAATCAAAGAAGTACACTACTACTACTACTACAAATGAGGCTTCACATGAGGAGATTGGGGTGAGGAGTGGCACGGTTGGGAGATGCAAGAAGCCTACCAATGATAAGTCCCAACAAAGTTCGACTAGGTTCTTGGTCCCATCATCACCATCAATATTACATAGGGGTTATATAAATGAAAATCCTTCTACTTCAAGTGTGTTAATTAATAGCTTAGACTAAACTTGAATATGAATTTGTATACTATTTTAATTATCTTACTTCAAATTTATTTGTTTTTTATTATGTTGACATCTTATTATAGCTCAATTATCTCCCTTATTACTACAATGTTGGGGGTATTGGTATCCTTATATTGATATAAATGGGGAGAGATTGGAAGCAAAGGTCCTAATGGATGATCAAAGGGGTGGAAAATTATGAGCCATAGAGAAGCATACCAAGATCATGCTATGTTATGAGGGTATTGAATTTAATATTGATGGTACATATAGGCTTATTCATTGTCAGAGGGCTTATGAAATAGGGTTCCCATTTGATTAATTAACATGTATATTTTGTAAGTTTGTTTCAAAATGTGATGACTTCACGGTGCGATTATATTGTGAATCAATGTGCACCCATAAAAGAAGTGAACGAGATACAAGAAAAGGTAGAAGACTAGACTATTTCTCTCAAAATGAACTGAAGAATGTTGCAAGGGTTACAAATGCTAACCATATATCAACAATGAAATCTCTTTGGTGGGAGAGGACAAAGGTCAATACACTTTCTATTAGAATGATATCCCTAAAGGAAAAGTTGTTTGAATCGACAAAGAGGAAGGATGTCTTTAGGTTTTGCAAGGATGTGTGTGAGGCACATAAGCAAGGAAAATTACAAGGTAAAGACGCAGTTTGGGAATTTGTCAAGGATATATTTCATAACTTGATGCATGCAAAAACAGGGATAAGGTATAGTATATCCATAAAATCCCTTTATTAGATGATCAAGATATGGGGAGGTCCTATATTACATAGCTTTATTAGCTTGACCTTGGATGGTCCTTCAATATATATGACTTTAACTCAAGTTAGAAAGTCATTAGCATATATTCCATGGGAGCATGAGCACATTTTTGAAGTAGTCATAAAAGTTTATGCTTCATATAAAGTCAAGCATGGTATAGATGGCCAAATTCTGGTATTGTTTGCTAAAGATGAAATAGTTGTGAAAAAATATGATAGTTGGGTAGCAAAAAGAAATACACCATTGGGGTTTTGTGGTACAAAAGAAGAACATCAATGCCAATCACATTTGTTGTTGAAAATAGCAACAAGAACTGCTAAAATAGTATTTCAGAATAATCCAATTTTAATTTGTCCTTGAATTAAAATTGAGAATTAAAATTTGAATTTAGTCTCACCAGCTATTTGAAAAATAATTAATTAATTCATCTTGAGTTAATTAGTTGGAGAAATTCAAACATGAAGTCTTTGTGAAGTCATGCAACAATTATCCCTTTGATTGAGGAAGTCATCCCTTAAATTAGGAGATAAGGATGAGTTGTATTTGAGTTGTAATTAGTTAGCTCAGTTAACTAAGTTGAGTCCAGTCAAATTAGTTCCAAACAAGTTTGAGGAACTAATTGTGAGTTCAGTCAGTTAATGCATGCATGGATACAATTAGTGTACTCCAAATAACTGAATATTCTCTCATAAATTACTCATGCATCTCAGTTCATACAAAGACCTAGTTGAGATTAAAGACAAGGACAACGTACTATCAGTTGCAAGAATTTTCCTATGAGAAAATATCTTGCATGCAGAAGGAATTCATTCCTTAAGGATTGCATAGTTTTATAGTGTGTAAGAGTAATGTTCCACTTGGTTGAAGGTGAATCATCCCAGACGAACAATGCAAGGAAATAGGAGGCTTGGAGGATAGAGGAGAAGGCATATGTGTTGTCTATTATGTCTATGAGCAGCAGTGAGGGATTGTACTAAGAGTTGGATAGCTGTGAGAGCTAAATATTTTTGTAATCCTGAGATATTTCCACTTGTATGATAATACAGATAGTTTGGATTTTAGCTGAGGCTTTCCCCATAGTATTCTTCTATGTTTCATGTGTATTTCTAGTTTGATATTTCGAGTTGGAGAAGTTGATATTAGTTTGGATTCACATGCTTAGATCATTTCATGCTCATTTACCATGGTTTTCTCGCCTAACTTTCTATTCATGAAGTTTTGTTCAGCAAGTTTCTATTTTTAGGTCAGATTTTAGGTCAAAATAGACAAACTCTGTTTTTTGGTTTTTTTCTTTGGTCAGTTTTGGGAAATAAGTGTTCAACTCACTTGTAGAACACTCCAGCTTAACATTCCTCCATAGCACAGCTTGTAACAGTTCATCTCTCAAGATTTTCCCACTCATTCGCCTCATTTCGCCAATCTGCCCTAATTTATGGGTTTTTGTACAAAGTTGCTTTCTTCCCCTTTGAACAAATCCAACCATCTCTTTCGTTCTTGATCTTCATTTACAGAGTCCTAGACCCTCCAACACCTTCATCTAGCCTTCATTTCCCTTTTTCCACCATTTTTCCAGCTTCAAACCTCCAAAAACCACTTTCGGCCTCCTCCTATAGATCCTCCTATAGAAGCTCCTGTAGATCCCTGCAGCCTCTTGTAGAAGTTCATGTGAGTGATTTTACAAAGTTTAATTGCAATGGAAACCTCTATAGGGGTACGAGGGACTTCTTAGGACCTCTCCACACCTTCCTCATCTTCAACAAAAGCAACTACATCCTCCTTTGCCACCAAACCTCTGCACAATCACAATCAGTCAAACCATAAGCATAATAATTCCCCATAAAAATACTCAAAAGTACAAAAAGATGATTTCTTCCCATCTCTCCTAAGAAGTAGCTTGAATAAATGCAATTTACCTTTTCATAAGTTAATGGCACCCATTTAAGTAGTTTCCATCTCTTTTCTTGCACAACTAGGGTTTGCTAGGGTTTTCTAGGGTTTGTGTTTCATTTCAGTTTTCCTTCTCTTTCTAGAAGTAGAATATCCCTTATAGAGTTAGCTTTCTTCCATCACAGTAAAAGCTTCTTCTGAGAACTCATAGAAGTTTGCTTAAGCTCCTAGCGAACTTGCGACAGCTGAGTGATAGCCTGTAGTAAGAGCTATGATCTAGGTGGATGTTGGTGGCCACCCACCTATACCATTTGGACCCCCACAACTTTTTCTTTCAGTTTCCTTAATTATAGCATAGTTTACTATTTTTAGTAGTTTTTCAGGTCCTAAACTTCCGGAGCCGTTTTGAGGCCCTAAACGACGTTTTTTGGGAAATCTACCGCTACCAAATTTTTTGTCAAAAAAATTATCTTTTTTTATCGTAGTTCTCGGAGAGATCTTTCCAACAGGCTATCATGCACATCAAACGGAGATAATATGACCAATTCGCGACCCCGAGAAGTTGGCTATCCAACTCACCCCAAAACAGGGCCCACAATTTGGCGTTTCATCTTCTAGGGTTATGTTTTTGGATGTGAAGGGTTTTTCCATTATTTCTCAATAATAAATAGGCCTTCAAGCCTCATTGTAACACATTTTAGAATAGTTCAGAGGCATGTAGCCGCCACATCTCTTCTTAGAGATAAGCTACCATCGTCCTAGCTGGCTTATTTCCATTTCTGTTTGTAAGCATATTTCAGTATTTTACAGTAATGAAATGAAATATTATTTCTGTTGCATATCTGTCTTTATGGTTATCTCTGTATTTTATTGTGTTCTTATTTAAATCCGAATCAGTGGTATCAGAGCGGTCTGCTTTTTCTCTGTTTTTCTTTGCATGTCCCCAACGAGGTCGGGATATAAGGAGTTAGGGATTCAACTGGTCGAACCTTTGCAAGACCAACCTTGTAAATCTCGACAACCTCCCATGGCAGATGAGAAGAAAGACGATGGGGTAGGAGATCCTATCAAAATCTTACTCGAAGAAGCCCTCGAGCGGCAAAGGAATGCGACGATGGATAGCTTTGCGAAGATCCTTCAGCGACTACCCAGAGGCAACGCATTGGCTTCCAACAGCTACTCTGAAAATGCCACACCCTTTAAGGTACAAGTTAATTTTGAAATCCCCATCTTCAAGGGTCAAATAGACGCAGATGCCGTAGATAAATGGTTAAATATGCTAGATGGGTATTTTTCGGTTCATGAATTTTCAAGTCAGGAAAATATTGTTTTCGCTCTTCTCAAAGCAGCCCCCCACATCAAGGACTGGTGGGAAACCTACTGCGAGCAGAAGGATGAAAGTACAGGCTCACTATTTTCAGCCCCCCCACTGAATGATTTCGGATGCATCAAGGAGCAGTACACCCTGTCAAAAGCTATGAGGACAAATACATCAAATGGACCACACTACGGTAGGGACAAGACCAAGATGTGCCAGAGTTCACAAACATTTTTCATACCCTTTGCACAAAGTTGGGTATCAAATATTCTGAGCTGCATCTGGTACTCAAATACCGCGACTGCCTGCATAGATACATCTAGGAAGAGTTGGAGTTCTTGAGCATCTCCTCACACGGCACAACATACCGATACGCTATCAAAATCAAGCAAAAGTTCAAGCAGAAGAAGCAAGACTTTGGATCTGCAAATCCGAAGTCCAAAGGACAAAGCCATGGCGGGGTGACCAAAGACAACCCGTCGAAGCCGCAAGAAAAGAACAACACCATGAAGCCGAAGAAGGATACAGGAAAGTGGTGTGAGTTCCACAAGGGTCCCACTCATAACACAAGTCATTGTCGGACCAAGCAGTCGTTGGTGGCCGAGTTGAAGGCTACCAAATCAGATGCATGTTCCGACCCTAAACTAGAACCCGACAAGGGGAATGGCAAAGGGAAGTAGATCATTGATGCGGAGCCCAGCGCCATTGTTGCCATCGCCAAGATCTAGAAGAATGAGCCTGAAGACCCAGAGGAGGGGGAGTGCCTTTTCCACTCACAAATGTGGGTGAAGGGTTCACCGCTACAATTCATTGTTGACAGTGGGAGCCAAAAGAACCTCATTTTAGTAGAGGTCGTGAAGTGGTTTGGCCTACCGACTGCACCACACTCGCAGTCGTATAGTATCGGGTGGCTTCACGAAGGACGAGATCTCAAAGTTCGCTAGCAGTGCCGCCATCCCTATAGAATCAAGCCCTTCACAGATGAGGTATTGTGTGATGTTACACCTCTGGATGTTTGTGATGTACTATTAGGCCAACCATACTTGTGAAAGTGACATGCTGTGTATGAGTCGAGGCCTCACGCTATCATTATTTTGTTGGATAATTCATTATACAGGATACCGGAGGTAGCCCCACCTACCGCCACCTCTTTGATCTCTGCTAAGAAAGGCAGCAAGCTCATCTCCCAGACTAGGAAATTTATTCCCTATTTGGTTCACTCCCAAAGTAAAGAGAAGATCGTTGCTACATCCATGACCCCCGCAAAGGGTTCCGCCATGCAGCAGCAACAGCAAAGGGATACGGTCATGACAGAACATAGGAACAACTTATCCTCACCCACAGGGGTACCACACAAGTTTCAGGTGGGTGACAAAGTTTGGTTACATCTACAGAGAGAACACCTTACTAGAACCCATCAGAAACTCAGACCACTCCGACATGGTCCTTACACCAGTACCAAGGCTATAGGAAACAATGCTTGGAAGCACAACATTCCTCCATTCCTTCGCTTCCACCAAGTTTTCAATGTCGACCGTCGTCGACCATGCTTCCCACCATTTCTGGACACATCAGAGATTGCAGAACAACTCACTATAGGCCCAGCTCAGCAGAAGCTTCCTCATCTTAGGGAGGAACTCAATGCAATGGGGACCATTGCTTCCTAAGGGGGGAGGAATGATCCAGGTGGATGTTGGCGGCCACCCACCTATCCCATTTGGACCCCCACAACTGTTTCTTTCAGTTTCCTTAATTATAACACAGTTTACTATTTTTAGCAGTTTTTCGGGTCCTAAAATTCCGGAGCCGTTTTGAGGCCCTAAACGACATTTTTTGGGAAATCTACTACTAGCAATTTTTCTGTCAAAAAAATCATCTTTTCCGTTGTATTCCTCGGAGAGATCTTTCCAATGGGCTATCATGCGCATCAAACAGAGATAATATGACCAATTCGCGACCCCGGGAAGTTAGCTATCCAACTCACCCCAAAACGAGGCCCACAATTTGGCGTTTCATCTTCTAGGGTTACGTTTTGGGATGTGAAGGGTTTTTCCATTGTTTCTCAATAATAGATAGGCCTTTGAGACTCATTGTAACACAGTTCAGAGGCATTTAGCCGCCACATCTCTTCTCAGAGATAAGCTACCATCACCCTAGCTGGTTTATTTCCATTTATGTTTGTAAGCATATTTCAGTATTTTACAATAATGAAATGAAATATTATTTCCACTACATATCCATCTTTATGGTTATCTCTGTATTTTATTGCATTCATATTTAAATTCGGATCAAGCTAGTACTTGTGCACATAACACTGTCGCTTCCAAGTTTGTTACGAACTACCGAGTTGATAAAAGTAAATAAGGAAGCCCCAAGAGTTGCAGCATTATTGTTGTAGTACTAGATCTCACCACTCTTTTTGGCGCCATCGCCGGGGAAGCATCTGAGTATTTTGTGATTACTGCTTTTCTTCCATGCCTTCTTGGGGGCCCCCTGCTCATCCTTCTTGGTCCACACCCCCTTCTTAGTCATATCCTCCTTAATACCAAGCTCCTCCAGTTGCTCATTCATTTCATCCTTATGCTCAGCCACAACCTCAATGGAATGCACCTCATCAGGAGTGGAGGCCCCAGTATAACTCTCCTCCCACTATTTTTCCTCCACCACCTACTCAACCACAACCATCACCTCTTGCTCCTCTAAGACAACCCCAAATACCTTCTCAACCAAACCCGAATCCCAACAACAGACAGGCCTAGCAGGTATATAGTGGAGAAACATCATGCCCAACCTATGTTGTGGAGATTCAGGAGATTAACCTACGACCTAGGAAGGTTCTCCTAGATAGCCAACCTCCTCCTAAGGACGATGAGGAAGAAAAGCACAAAAGTGAACCAAAAGTCATTCCACCCTTTCCTGAGAGACTAATTGGAACCACACAACTGACCCCAGAAGAAACTGAGCTTCTGGGAGAACTGAAACAGTTATGTATAAAAATACCACTTCTTTAAGCCATAAAGGATGTTCCTATATACAACAAGATGATCAAGGAGAAATGCTTCAGGCACCCAGGTAGGTGCAAGAGAGATGCTACAACTATCAATGTCATAGGACAACTGTCTGACCATATGTTGGGGCAGGTAATCTGTCTGAAATATCTAGACCCTGGGAGTCCTGTAGTCAATGTCCACATCAATGGCACCATAATCTCCCATACCTTGATTGATCTAGGGGCTTCCATTAATGTGATGACTAGGGACACTATGCTCAAACTCAACCTTCAGGGTTCCCTAAGAAAGACCTTAATAATATTGCAGTTAGTAAACCGCTCCACCATGACCCCCGAGGGGATTGTGGAAGATGTCATGGTCTCTATTGATTCCTAGGAGTACCTTGTTGATTTCCTAGTTCTCCAACCAAAAACAAAGCTCATTGGGTATCCTCTCATCCTGGGAAGACCTCGGTTGGCTACTGCAGATGCCTACATCAGTTGTCGAGATGGGAACATGACAATCGAGAATGGGCATATGTTCAAACATCTAGTCCTCTATCCTCTTGCCCAACCCCTACTAGAACATGATTTACCTCTCTGGTTGGAGGAGGAAGATGAGGATGAATTCTATTATGCACCATTGTGTATAAGAGAGGCTACCATGGGGGGTCTGCAAACCGAAGATGATCTTATTGAGAACTTTATTCAGAATCCACCCCCCCAGTGTGTTTCCCTTAGAAGAGATGGTGGAAGAAACCCAAGCCAATCCTTTAGTTGATCTCTATGTGGCTGATCCGACTTCTCTCAGAGTTAAGTATGTGGAATTTGGCCCAGAAAAAACCTTAAATATCAACTCATCCCTATCCACCTCTCAAGAGAAAGAACTGTGTAGCTTCTTGAACATCACTTGGATGCTTTTGCTTGGAGTTATAAGGAGATGAAGGGAGTCCACCCTTCAGTCTGTACTCATCACATTTATATTCAAGAATATTGTAAATCAGTCAGGCAGCCCCAAAGGAGGATGAATCCGGCCCTCAAGGACATTGTCAAAGAAGAACTGCAAAAATTGTTGGATGCAGGATTCATCTAACCCATTCTGACATGAATGGGTTTCTCCTTTAGTGCTAGTGCCAAAGAAAAATGGGAAGTGAAGAATCTGTGTAGATTATCGGGAACTATACAAGAAGGACCATTTCCCTTTGCCTTTCATAGATAAAGTGTTAGATGGCCTAGCAGGGAATAAGTTCTTCTCCTTCCTAGATGAGTTTAGCAGGTACAACCAGATCCAAATCAGCCCAGAAGACCAAGATAAGACCACTTTCACTTGTCCATGGGGTACCTTTGCCTACCGAGTCCTTCCTTTTGGGTTGTGTAATGCTCCTGCCACTTTCCAGAGAGCAATACTGAGCATATTTTCTGAACTGGTTCATGATTCAGTGGAAATCTATATGGTTGACTTTACCCCTTATGGTTCTAATTTTCAAGAAGTTTTGACTAACCTCGGGAAAGTTTTAACCAAGTGTATTGAAATGAACCTATCCCTCAATCCTAAATAATGTGAATTCTTGATGACTGAAGGGACTATCCTAGGTCATACAATTTCTCAACAAGGATTACAGGTGGATCCCAACAAGATTGCTATCATCCAAAGGGTCCCACCTCCTCAAAAGGTAAGAGATGTTTGGATTTTTCTAGGCTTAGCAGGGTATTATAGAAGATTCATTAAGGATTTTAGTAAGCTAGCCTCTCCATTGTTTGGTATTTTGGGAAAAGATGTTGAGTATATATGGATTGATAGGCTAGGTAAGGAAAATGTTGTTGCTGATATTATGTCTAGACTAGATCTGCCTGCAAGTGAAAAAGGAATGGTGAATGATCAAATGCCAGATGAACACCTATTTGCTATTTCAGTACTCTCTCCATGGTTTGCTGATATAGCAAATTATTTGTTTTCAGCACAGCTTATGCCACACCTGTCCTCGAAAGAGAAGAGCAAGATCATGAGGAAAAGTGCCCCATTCACTTGGATTGGGGGCAATCTTTTTAAACTTGGCCCAGATCAAATTTTGAGGTGATGTGTCAGGGAGGAGGAATTTTTTGACATCCTCCTAAACTATCATGATGTTCCCTATGGGGGCCAAATTGCAGCAAAGAGGATTGCCTTCAAAATTCTGCAAGCAGGTTACTATTGGCACACTCTTCATCAAGATGTCAGGAGATATATCAGCCAATGTGATTGATGTCAAAGGATGGGAAAACCTACTCCAAGGGATGAGATGCCCCTATAACCTCAAGTGACTTTCAAGCCATTTGAGAAGTGGGGAATGGACTTTATGGGTCCTATCAACCCTCCTTCAAAACAAAAATCTTACATCATTGTGTGTACTGATTATCTGACGAAATGGGCAAAAAGAAAGGCAATCAAGGCAGCAACAGAAGAAAAAGTAGCTCCGTTTTGAGGGAAAATATCTTCTACAAGTTTGGCTATCCAAGAGAGTTAGTCAGTAATCAAGGGAGTCAGTTCACCTCCAATCTGGTTGAAGACATGCTCACACACCACAGGATTAAGCACAGAACTTCCACGCCCTACCATCCGCAAGCAAATGGGCAGGTGGAAGTCACTAACAGAGCTTTCGAAGGTATTTTTACTAAGGTAGTGAGGAGCAGTAGAAAAGATTGGGCAGATCAGTTGGTTGAGGCCACCTGGACCTATAACACCACCTGGAAAGCCACCACAAGGTTTACACCCTATGACCTGGTCTATGGGAAGAAGGCTTTGTTGTCAATAGAGTTTGAATATAACACATTAAGGATGGCAGCTCAGCTAGACCTAGATCTCAGCCATGCACAAAAGGAAAGATTGCTTCAGCTAAATGGATTGGATGAACAAAGAATGCAGGTCGTACTCCACTCAGAGGTAGTCCAACTTCAAAGAAAAATATGGCATGACAAACACCTCAAAGAAAAACAATTCCAGCAAGGAGATTGGGCTTTGTTGTATGATTCAAGATATAGATATTTCAAGGGCAAACTGAGGACAAGATGGTTGGGACCATACACTGTAGAAAAATGCGATGATAATGGTTCAGTCCTTATCTGGACCATAGATGAAGAAGCCATCCCCATGCTCGTCAATGGGCATAGATTGAAGATCTATAGGAAGCCCCCTTCCAAGCAAGAGTTCATTAAGAATTTGGGAAAAATAGTGTTGGTAGTGGAGCAGGTCCTTGTCTCCACTCCACCCACACCCTGAGCAAAAAAGCAAAAAGGAGAGAAACAGAGAAAAAAAGGAAAAAAAAAGAGAGAAAAAAGAAAAAACATAGAAAAGAACAGAAAAGGAATAAAATATCCCTGGGTGAAAACCTCTTGGAGGCACCTAGGGCAGGCAGTGAGGGTGAAAACCTCCTGGAGGCACCCCAGATGTCTCAAAAGAAAGAGAAAAAAGAGGAAAAAAGAGAAAAAACGAAAAACGAAAAAAAAAAAAAACAAAACAAAACAAAACAAAACAAAACAAAACCTAACATCTTTTGAATAAATTGCAGGTTGCAGGAGGGTCACAAGAGGAAAAGACATGGCCAGGCCACATACACCCTTCATAGTCCATCCCTCCATCGTCATTATTCTTTCCCAAGCCTTGGTCTCATTTGTGCTGAAAATTTTGCATCCTACAGGAAACTCTGTGTATTCTTCAAGAGGCTCCTATAGAAATCACAGAGAGGCCAAAATCAAGTTCAGAGAAGACCCCGAGGGCTGGAAATTTGTCTAGGAGGCCTGTTGTTGGTGTTGGTATCTTGATCCCTCCATCAGTGATCAAATTTCTCTTTTTGCATGCATTTTAGGTGTCCCATCTGATCAGCTTCATCCCTCCATCAGTGATCAAATTTCTCTTTTTGCATGCATTTTAGGTGTCCCATCCAATCATCTGCATTCCATTAGGTCATGGATCAACTGATGGTAGTGGTTCATTGTCAATTTCCCTCATGTCATTTACTTGCTCGCCTATTTTCACATGTTCAGGTCATTTACAGTCATTTTTTGTCATTACATTTG
Organism: Pinus taeda; assembly: GCA_000404065.3. Lineage (NCBI taxonomy): Eukaryota > Viridiplantae > Streptophyta > Pinopsida > Pinales > Pinaceae > Pinus > Pinus taeda. Next base: position 26,238 of record APFE030507343.1, on the reverse strand, counting down.
CAAAAATCATTTTTAGGGTTTTAGGTCTCATTAGGTCTAGGGTTTGTCACCATGGTAAAAAAAAAACTCAATAAATGGTCAGCAGGCACATGAGGAGGTCTAATAAGTTCATCAGATCAAAATTTCACTAAAGATATGCACAATAAATGATTTTTACCTCAAAACATTGTTTTGAGGTGAAAACAGAGTTTTTATTTTCTATGTACAAAAATTTTATGTAATTTCAATAGTTTCTATATGTAATATGTTCAAAGCTACTACCCTTGCTCAACTTGCCAACTCTAGCTACTGCAGACAAAAACACAAGCATCAATGCATCAGTTTACCAAATGATTAAGAAAAGTCAATTTCAATGGAAAAACAGAGTTGAAGACCAAAAGTGACTTTGACATTAGAAAACTGGGTTTTAGAATAAGCAAGAATTTAAAGTCATTCATATTTAAAGTGAAAGGAGTGTCATTGGTCATTTCATTGTGAAAAACACCCTTGAAGAGCAAAAATTGCGATTTGGAGAAAAGGAGACAAGAAAACCATGTTTTTCAAAGCAACTTGGCCTGGCGCTACGCATCAGAGGCAGTGCGTTGTGCATCAGGCAGGCACTGCGCATCAAAGGCAATCCTGCAATGTTATTTTGAATGGGCACTGCACATCACGAGGGCGTTGCGCATTAGGCCCAGTGCACTGCACATCAGTCCAGATCTTCCTCAATGACTCCAAATCATGCAATAACCCTCAAAATTCCTACATTTTCATTCTACAAGTAAGTTAACATCATCCCAAAGCTAAATTTGAGTTCACCCTTGTGTTCTTCATAAATTTTTCATGTGGAAAATGAAACCCTAGCTTCTCTTCATTGTTTCCCATTCTATTGTGCAATTTTCACTCCACCATCACTAAAAGCATTATTAAACCCTTTTCACCCTTTCATTACCATAAATTACTCTATTTATCCCATTTTCCCATATCCCACTCCCCTAAAACAACTATTTCCCTCACCAAACCCTAAATCCCTCACTAAACCCTAGTTTCCCAAAACTAATCCCTTCATTTCCCTATTCCATTTCCCAAGAGTAAAATCTCTTCATACTCATCACCATTGTCCTACTTCATTACCATTTTTCACCATATCTTCATCTCATCATTTTCCTAAGACAAGCACTATGGTAAGAAACAATGACTCAAGCTATGAAGAAGAAACACAAAGTGACAGTTCAAGAGACAAGAATGTATATCCTATGAGACCTCACAAGGGTGGGAAGATAATCAGAGAGGAGCCTATTAGAATCACGGAACTTCTTGCATGCCCCCTTGCCACCACTTGTTTCAAATACCAATCTTGCTTTGAGTTTTGTGAGATGGTTCAGAGGGTTAAGTATCATCATGAATTAGCTAGGCAATTTATCATCAACATGGAGGACAATATGGTACACCTTGTTGCCATCAACTTCATTCTTTCACCAGCCATTATTGCAGAATCAACTAGGATGCCAGAGGTGGGGGAAAGATGCAACAAAAGACAGAATATCAGCAAACAAAACTATGAACCCTACATTAAAGCCAAATATCATAGTAAATTGGGTAGGGTGTTTCCTTTTAAGTTTTTGGAGGATTGGTATGTGCCACTAATGAAACCCATCATTAAATACTTCACATGTGAGGGAAGATTCTCCAGACTCTATGTCTATCATATCAGATTGCTTATGCATTTTACCAGGGTTAAAATGATGAGTATACCTTACTTCATTTGCAAAAACATGGAGAGGATGACTGTGCTTGCAAAGAGAAAACCATACCCACAACATCTTAATAGCATTTATCACTTTGTTGTCATCAAGATTGTTGTTGTACATCAGCTCACTCGGTTGGGAGTGCCATGGGAAACCTTCATTACCCATGAGATTTTCAAGGGGCCTCAAATTTTTGCAGAACCTCAAGAGGAAGATGGACCTTCCAAGCAACAAAGAGAGCATGAAAGAAGAACTGTAGAGGCTCACATTACTATGCTTATAACTTATGAAAATGGGACAAGAAGAATTTTTGCAACTACCAAATGAGTATTATCTCCACCAGGGGTGGAAGGGTTCTTGTTCTCTTCACTGGACAATAGGAAAATGCTATCTTCACCTTGGGTGAAAGGGGATTTTCCTTCTTCTTCAGCAGAACAGGTACAGGACAGAGGAAAACAACCATTGCATGATGAAGGGCCTTCTGAAGGCCAAGACGGGGATTTTATTTTGGTTGAGGAAGAGGACACTGATTTGGGCTCCCAAATCTCAAGACTCAAGGATGTGATCATGAAGGAGAAAGAAGCTGAGATACAAGCCTTATCACTTAACCTTTAGAAGTCTAAATGGATCATTAACTACCTTGAGCATCAGAACAAGTAATTGGAGGACAAACAAACAATTATGGAGCTGCAAGCCATAAGGGAAAACCGGCAAGTGGCAAAAAGAAGGAAAATCAAGCTGACTTCACCAGAGCAAGAAATAGAGGCTGACCAAGAATCATGGTTGGAAAGAGTGAATACCCAACTTGAGAAGTTGCTTGACAAGGTTAATAAGGAGAAGAACATGTTGCGCCACATGGCCTATCACTACTTGGCCCGGAACAAAATTTGCAAGACAAGGATAAGAAGCCTAAAATCCAAGTTAGGGAGAGCCTTAAAAGCCAAAAAGGAGCATGATAAACTTATAATATTGGTTGAATATTCCTTGGCTTCGCAAAGCAATTGATAAGCTTGCCTCTTGCCAATTTTGAAGCATTTTGGAGAAATTTTTGTCATTTCCTAAATTTTAATTGCAAAACATAGAAAATTTCCTTTGATGCGCAATGACACTAGCGATGCGCATTGAGCTGGTTGGGAATTTTGAAGAATGGCTTAAATTTTTGGATTCATCGTGAAAAAACATGAAGACCTAGAAAGTTTCATGAATTTTGGAGGAGATCTGGGTGATCTAAAGGGAAAAAAACACCTCAAAAATGCCCTCTTTGCCACTTTTTGGACCCACTAGAAGTAGTATTCACAGAACTAATTTTTGAAGGGGCAAATGGACACCAAATCCACAAATTCCACTTTTCCTAGAAAGTAGATAGATATACCTTTCCAGCAAGCCATCTTGGAGAAAATGTGGTGAAGGGAAGGCCTTCAAACTTAGCTTGGAAAAGGCGTTGTGCATCAAGCAAATGGCGCTGCGCATTAGGCAAAATTTTGCCCATTTTGCTCAAAAACTAAGATTTTCGCCTAATTTTCTACCAGCTTGACTTTTTCTTCTCTCATGCTAAAATTCATGATGTAATATGATGTAAATTGATGTACTATGATGTAAAAATGATTAAAATTTACTTAAGGAGGTAGATACATCAATTGGAGTGGGTTTTAGGGTGAATGAATCAGTTTCCATAGTTTTAGAGGCAAGCTGTTACACTGCATATTTTCTAGTTCATAGTTTAGATGTTGTTGAAACAACACCTTGACTCATGGATTCGACCCCTAATCGCTAGCATAGGTGGTTAGATGCCTATATCTTGTACTTTATTAGTCATTTGTCAAGGTTGGACTCTTGTGGATGCATTGAGCTACTTTGTACATCACTTCTGCAGTTTGGCAAGGAAATAAACTAGGATTTTGCAGCATTTTTGTGGGATTCTCGTGGTAATGTGAATTAGCATTGTTTTCTCCTCTACAATTTAGTTGATCTTATGTTTATGTGTGCCATCATCTTTCTATTATGCATAGCTAAATGAATCAAGTGTGAAAGGTAGAATCCATTGGTGTTTCAGTGCTCTGCTTCGGGGTTTACTTAGTTTTACATGTTTTCTACTATCTGAAGAGGACTCATGACATTTGCATTCCCTCTCCAGCTCCTCACCAATCTTTAGACTCACCATTACACTCATTTCAAAGTGCTAAAACACTTGCCTACCTCGCCCCACAGAAACCTCTACAAATCTATGTTGATTTCCCGGACCCAAAGTTTCCTTCCTGATTTGATCCAGCAACCAACCATTAAAATAAATTAAATTCCTCTAAGAAAACATACCTAGCCTAAAATTAGTATTTATATCAGTCACCTCAAGCCTTCCTTGATAAATTTTCATTGAGATTGACAAGGATAGAGCCCTTTCCCAACTTGGTAGGGCTGGCTACTAGGTTAAGTGTGGTTTGATGTTACCCTAGACCTGCCTTTCTCAGCCTGAGGTAGATTTAGGCCCTAACACTTGTGAACCTCCCTGCCACCACCCATCAACCTAACTCTTCATTCCATCCCCGCACACCCACATTTCCATTTGTTTTTCTTTCCCTGCACAGACGAATAGAGAAATCTTGTTTCTTTCATTCTATAATACAAAAACATATTGACAAATAAAGTAGCAGTGTTCCTTACTTACCTAATACCTACCAACTGTTATTTCTTTACATTCGATACCTTCTTCAACAATCTTTTCAACCCTACTCAAGCATCAGCCTGAATTTCAAAAGGAGAAGCAACTACGGTAAATCCTACAAGATTCCTGTAGCAGCTGATCCCTTTGAAAAACAAACTCCAGAGACAAGGTCAACACAACAGGATGTATGAAGCATGCAAGGGTCATAGCTTGATCGAAGAATCACCAGCATAAACAAAAATCCGAGCATGCAGAGCACCAGTAGCAACAACAACGAGGAAATAAAGCGCCAAGATCTAAAGCATGCAGAACACAACGGTGACTAGCAGGTAAGTGGCTAAACCTATTCCTCGATTTCATGAATATTATTTATAAATTGCATGAACTATGGGAATGGTCATGATTAAACAGAATCGGTGGCCAGCTAACTGGCCACCCTAGTTCAGTTCACACACCCTCGTGGAATTCAAACGAGCCTCGTCCAATGCAAACCACAGATCAGATACGCAGTCAGTACGTGTGGCCCGTCAACTCGGAAAGAAAAAACTCACAACCAATAGTGGTGGCAGCTTATAACATGATGAGGAAGGTGATGGTGGTCAGGTGGCATGCAGAACCATTATTACACTAGAGTAGGACCAACAGTCTGGATGGGGATAATGTACCCATTCGGCCACCTCACCTCCTCGTCGCGGATTACGCCATCAGTTAAGTACAGTGTGGTCTAAGCCTCCACCGCCCTTTCTTTCATTCTCATTCATGAAGTTCTCGACTGTAGTACTCACCTATCACCTTTAGAGCAACAAACCAGTCATTTTCTACCAGTGTTTCAAAACCCTCCCGCCTATCAGGCTCTACAGGAGCACTACTGCATTCTACAGGAGCAGGAACACCGTCTATAAGAGGCTTTCTACAGGAAGGCCAGAGAGCAGCGCTGGAGTAGAAAAAGTCAAAATTTTTGGCAAATTCGAGCTTGGAAAGAGGTAGGCTCGAGAAACTGCTCTGCATATGATATATTT
>APFE030507337.1:0-31607 GCA_000404065.3 Pinus taeda | reverse complement strand
CTTTTGATTGGGCTGAGTAATATTTCCGTACGGACTTTGCTTGGTATTTGTTTTTTGTTGGTGGGCTGAGGTCAGGTGGGTCCCCTACCCACTCACTTTTATATTTTCAGCCTTTTTATAACATTCAGAAATTAAATCAAAGTTATTACTTAAAAATTTCATTTGCCTCATGAACTCAAAGTGGGCCCCATTGACTTTGACTTTTGGCACTTGACTTTGACTTTGACTTTCTGAAACTCTATGAGGTGGGTCCAACATGCTCTGCCACATCACCCTTGATTTTCTGCTTGACTTCCATGTCAAAATTGAGTTATTTTGACTTTGGAAAAAATTTTAAATTTTTCCAATTATTCATTTTTTTGAATTCTTCATTTTTGCTACTGTCACTTGAAAAATCGGCTTTTGAGGGACTCTGAGTCATTTTTTTGACCCCCAAAGTAGGCTCTAGCAGAATGTTGGGCCTCTGAGGATGAATTTCGAGTGGTCATACGCCCCAGACATTTCCTAGGACCACTTATTTATGCCTTTACATAAAAAATAATTAAAAATCCCGTTTTGCGGGAAATCTTTAACTATTAAAAAATCCTACTTAGACCTAGCCAAATTCCACGAAACTTTTTGTGTGATCTAGTATGGTAATATACATCGACCCTAGACACTAAGATGTGTCAGGGGCTCAATCTTCAAACCGTCACCTCGGCTTTGGGGTGTGCACGAGTGAAAAAATCCAAAGAATTATCCGCCTCTGAAAAAGAAGGGAAAAGAAGGGATAATTAACCGGATTAAAAAAACACTCCAAGGTGTACTCGTTTGCTGATCGAGTCCCACATCCTAGGCCTGTTACAAATTCAAGAAACATCATACTAGCATCACTTATTACAATTCCCCGTAGGGTGTGGAATCTGGGTACAAAAGAAGAAATATGATGAGAAGATAGAAGGAGAGTTAAAAAACTCTGTTGACTGATGACATCTGATGGTACAAGTGTCCTCTGGATCATCCTTGGGCATGGAGTCGTCAAATAATCGTCAGGTTCTACTCCAGCAGTCAACAGGGTTTTACAAACGTGGGCACAATGATGGAGACCATTATCATCTCCTATGTCACCCTTTGTTGTGAGAGTAATTGATGTAAGGATTAAGAAATTTGCCTTGATGTGTGCCCTCCAATAAATCCTTATGAGCGACTCAATCTGTGGTTCGCACTCATGACATCGTGAGCTTCAAGGTGAAGGCATCCCAATACCTTCCAACCCAACTCACGGTGAGAGTGCTACCGGGTGGAATCAAGGACACTGTCCCACCCCTCCCATGAATGTCCATTTGTCCTATACAACCCATCACCGATGTGTGGGTCGTTCGGCCAAGAAACTGTGTTGAAAATTGACAGCTATGGGATGAATTTCCTTGAATAGAATTTCATTTTTGACCTTTCTAAAGTGACTTTCTAAAAATAGAAAGTCATGTCTATCTTTGCAAACATGAATGTCCAAAAATAGTAAATCACCTTCCATCAATTTGTAATCATATATACATGATGGAAATTCACTTAACTTGTCCGTAATCAATCTCAATTATTTAATTTTTAACTTAATCATCAATATTATTATTATTATTATTACTATTATCCTCTTTATGATATTATTATATTATTATTATAAAGAATTTCAAGTGTCTCAATCATCTCATATGTAACTCCCCTCAATTAATGCATATGTTACTCTCTCTCTCTTAATGGATTCAATCCTATCTCTCTTTATGTTCTTACGCACCTCTTACACTCTCTTACACACTTTAGTGACTCGTCATAAAAAAAATTGTCTTACACCTCTTTAATGTATAAATTACACTTCACTCCTAAATGCATAAGTTACACTCCTCTCCTTTATGGCATAAGTTACACTCTTATTTTGGCATATGTAACTCATCCTCAAGGCGTAGGAGTTACTCCCTCATGACTTTGACCTCCTTGCTCTTCCTATATATTTGTGCCTCTCATCCTCACTTGACACACTTACTTGTGCTTGTGAAAGGAGAATTCGAACTTGAGAAAGAGAGAGTTGAAGAGTCTAGAGGAAGATTGAAAGAGAGAGAAAGAGAGTCTTGAAGAGCAAGAGTAGATCTTGGAGAGCCAAAGTGATTCCGTGTTTGCATCAGCTACTGCTATCAAAGATCTTCTTCAGATGTGGGTGAACTTCGTCATTCCCTCATTGTACTTTGTATCTCTGTTGAACAATTGATTTCTAATAGAAGAAGAATCTGGTTGGGCTTTCTCCTTGTGGGGTTTTCCCTAGTCATTGACTTAACTTCTCTGTGTCTCATTGATTGGTTGTCTTCCATTGTGCATATGATTTATATGGTTTATGTTCTATCAAGAATTACTTAACTTATTTTGCAGCATAAAGAAGTTCTAGATTTAAGTGATTGTAATAGCATAAAACAACAAAATTTCAACATGGTATCAGAGTTTTGGTGAAGACGAACTCCATTTCCATCTCTCTTTTTGCTATAATATCTCTTGCTGTCAACTCCATTGCCAACTCTTTTTCTTCTGGAATATCTCTTGTTGTCAACTCCATTTCCAGCTCTCTTTCTACTGAAATATCTCTTGCTATCAAGTCCATTTCCAACTCCCTTTCTGCTAGAATATCTCTTCTTGTCTCCATTTGCAGTTCTCTTTCTGTTGAAATATAGCTTGTTATCTGCTTCATTTGTAGCTCTCTTTCTATTGAAATATAGCTTGTTGTCCACTCCATTTGCATCTCTCTTTTTGTTGAAATATAGCTTGTTGTTCGCTTCATTTACAACTCTTTTTTTGTTGAAATATTTGTTATCGTTCCTTCTACTTGCTACTCATTTTTTGCTAAAATTTCTCTTCCCTTTTGCTGCTGAAATATCCCATTTACAGCTGAAATATCTCTTATTGTCCCTTTCTATTTTCTGTTGAAATTTTGATCAGATCAAGATGTCTTCCTTGTACTTTAAGAATGAAGAGAAGTTGGTTGATGCTTTAAACTTCTTCTCTTCGAAGACCAGATTGGATATTACTCTTGAGGAACGTGATGTTCTAGAGTATGTTAAAGGAGAGGTAATAGAACCAGCTGAAAGATCCAATGCTGCGATCAAGGCTAGATATAAGAAAGGAAAAGTCAAGGCTAAAAAGATTATCCTTAACTCTCTTGAAGACCACCTCAACACTTATGTCTCCAATTTGAAGAAAGCCAAAGAAATGTATGACAAGTTGATTGGAATGTATCAAGTGAACAACTTGAGTCAAATTCTTTCTCTAAAGAATCAACTCAAGAATGTTAAGATGAACATAGGAGAATCCACCCAAGCATACTTCATGAGGATATCAAAAATCAAAGATCCGTTGTCAACTTTTGGTGAAGTTGTTTCCAATAAAGAACTGGTATTGATTTTGCTTGGAAACCTTCCTTCTTCTTGGGAAACTTTTATTACTACCATCAGTAATAATGACAAGTTTCTTACATTTGATGAGCTGCTGGGAATGTGTAGTTAGGAAGAAGCCAAAATGATTTCCAGAGGGAGAATTCCCAAGCATGAGGAGGGAGAACCTATTGCCTTTGTTGTACAAGGCAAAAGGAATAAAGGAAGAAGAGTAATGCACTATTCGAGAAAGTATGTTCCCAACAACTCCTCTCAATGGACCAGAGACTTATCAAAAGTCCAATGCTATAATTGTCGCAAGCATGGCCACTATGCTCGCGATTGTTCAGAAATCAAAAGAGCATCAAAATCCAACTTCAACAATCACTTCAACAAGTCTGATTATAGAATAAGAAGAGAATCTCCTTCTGGTCATAGAGGAAAAGGAACCAAAGGTATGATAATAATGCAGTTGAGACTGAACCAAAGTACTTCCTTGTTTTTGCTCTTTCTAGTTCATCTCCTGCTAATTCTTGTGATAGTTGGTTGGTTGATAGTGGTTCTTCAAGGCACTTTAGTGGTTACAAAGAAGTACCCTCTAATCTGGTTGAGAGCAAGACAAATTTGAAGATCATTCTTGGAGTTAACTCTACATATCCCATAAAGGGATTTGGTTCCATTTCTTTCCATCTAGATCAAGGTAAAACTTTGACTCTTCAATAAGTTTTATATGTACCTCGTTTAAAGAAGAATATTGTGTCCATATCATTTTTAGGAGATAAAGGAATGAAATTTGCTTTCATAATTAGTAAATTTCTCACTTGGCCATTGAGATCCAACTTGAGAGATGCCCTCATTATGGGATCTCGATGTGAAGGTCTATACAAAATCAATGGAAGGCCTATTCATGCACTAATCCATGACATCAAACATCAAAGTGAACTTTGACACTGAAAATTTGCTCACTTACACTATAAAGCATTACCTTGTGTGAGAAATATGGTCTCCGGAATGCTGGAAATCAGATTTGATTATCATGGCATTTGCTATAGATGCGCAAGTGGAAAGAAAGTGAAGGGTCCATTCGCTTCAAGCAAAAGTAGAATTAGTCAGGTATTGTAGTATACCGAGGGGGGATAATATGGAGTACAAAGGGAGGTACCCAAGGGAATAATGTAATAATGGGATGGGCCATAGTAATAAATAAGGTGGTTAACCCGTATTATGTAAGGGACCACAAGTATTTAGTAATAATGTAATGGGCCTATGGTATTAGATAGATGGTATTGAGGGAACCATGGTAATGACCCATGGTATTGTATGTATGAGGCCTATATAAAGGCTAGAGACTCCCCATTGAGAGGTGTAAAGGAATATTGTATGAACAGGCATATGGCTTGTGGAGTGTTCTCCTTCCTTGAGTGAATGTATAGTGTTGCCCTACCTTAAGGGTTTGATCAATAAAGAAGAATTTCTATCTATTTTTATCTTTTTATTTCTTGGGTTTATTTTTATTATCTTATATTTTCAGATCAGATCTATAACAAGTGTATCAGAGCACTTTCTTGGGCAAAAGTGGAGATTTTTTTTTTTTTTTTTATATATATTTTATATTTTTTGCAGGAACTTTCTAAGGCGGCGCGTTTGTAGATTAGATCTATATGTTTTGGGGCAAAATCTGCAAAATCTAATTGCAGATCTGGATTCTTTGTGAAAAAATACCCAAGTTCAAAAAAAAAATCAATCAAATCGGAACCCAGATGAAGGAGATATTGCTGATCTAAAAATCAGTGGTGTTGCAGACATTTTTCAGGGCGACGAATTTGCAGATCAGATCTGTATGATTTGGGGCAAAATCTGCAAAATCTAATTGCAGATCTGGGTTGTTGGTGAAAAAGTACTCAATTTGAAAAAAAAAATCGATCAAATCAGAGTCCGGTTGAGGGAGATATTGCTGATTTAAAAATCAGTTGGGTGGTAGACACTTTTCAAGGCGGCGAGTTTGCAGAGCAGATCTGTACGTTCTGGTGCAAAATTTGTAGAATCTAATTGCAGATTTGGATTGTTTGTGAAAAAATACCCAAGTTCAAAAAAAATCAGTCAAATCGGAGTCCGAATGAAGGAGATATCGCTGATTTAAAATCAGCTCTTTTTTTCATAAATTTTTGGTGACAGCGGGACAGTTGCAGCGCGGATCTGAAATTCCAGTGTCTAGATCGGGATTTTTATCACATGGGAAGATGCAAAATGGTTGTTCAATTTTCGAAAACTGGTCATAATAGGGATTCTGAGCAATATTGACTAAATTGTGACAATTTCAAATTTTTGCCAATATTTTTGTGATGGCGGGCCTAGATCAGAGTTTGAGGAAACAAATTTGATGGCTCTAATCCAGAAATATGGGTAGCACTAATGGAAGAATATTTCTCTCTGGAGCGCATCGTAGATGATGGAACTAAACTAAGTTTGGGAAACCTTTATTGGCAGGGGCATTCTAAATGCTATCCAAGGACAATTACTTGGCAGATTTTCGCAAAATCCATTTGTGACCGCTTTAACCCTAAATCTAATTTTTTGGGACCTCTCACTAAGCTCACACAGACAGACACACAACCTAGCAAAGATTTTATTGGTACAAAAAAAAGGAAACCAAGAAACCTAAAGGGTTATTTTCTACTAGTATTTCCTTATTGCAGGTTCATGGATTGATTCAGAAGGAGAAAATTGTTGTGTCTATAAATCCTATTTGCAAACATAATTTTATCAATGTTAATTTGGCAAAAAAATTTCAAGTTCCAACAAAATACATTGAAAACATACAGGTTGATAATGAGGATGTTCAAGTTTATAAAGATTTGAAGCTTTCTATGGATAAGTATGTGTTGCATTGTGACTTTTATACTTCAGATATGGATAACATGGATGCTGTTTTGGGATATCCTTGGATGGAATCTGTGGGTACTGTCAATATTAATGTGCAGAAGAAATTCCTAAAGCTCTGGTATAAAAAGAAGAAAATTACAGTGCAAGATATTTCCATTAAGACCCAAGCAGAGACTATGGAGGCAGAAGCACAAAGCTCTAATGACACTTACACATCAAATGATGAACCTTTGATGGTTGATAAGCAAACACAAACATAGGTTGAAACATAAAAGGTTACAGGTACTGATACATCAGAGGAGGACTTAGTGGTTGAAGTAATATTGGAAGATAAGAAACACCAACAGGCACCACATCAGGTACCAGATATGGATAACATGGATGTTGTTTTGGGATATCCTTGGATGGAATCTGTGGGTACTGTCAATATTAATGTGCAGAAGAAATTCCTAAAGCTCTGGTATAAAAAGAAGAAAATTACAGTGCAGGATATTTCCATTAAGACCCAAGCAAAGACTATGGAGGCAGAAGCACAAAGCTCTAATGACACTTACACATCAAATGATGAACCTTTGATGGTTGATAAGCAAACACAAACATAGGTTGAAACATAAAAGGTTACATGTACTGATACATCAGAGGAGGACTCAGTGGTTGAAGTAATATTGGAAGATAAGAAACACCAACAGGCACCACATCAGGTACTAGATACCCATCAGGCTCCATTAGGTGGTGAATTAAAGAAAGATACATCACTGGTTAACACTTCAGCATATCACCACCCACATCAACCCGCAAGAAAACAACCAACAAGATGGCAACGAATTAGCCACAAGGACAACAACCCTCACATGATAGATAGAGAGGAGTGAAGATCCACCTACTACACATCAACACAGAAGAGCTGCCAAGGTCAACTCCCCTCTCAAGTGAGCGAGGCACCAGCTAGATCGATGGTTCACCTTTCTTTGGGATGGCTGGATGCGCGTACATGGTACCAGTGGACTACTCTTTTGAGTAGATCTTATTATTTGTTTTCTTCCCATGTTTTGGGGACGAAACATGTTAAGGGGGGTGGAATGTACTATACTGAGGGGGGATAATATTGGGTACAAAGGGAGGTATCTAAGGGAATAATGTAATAATGAGATGGGCCATAGTAATAAATAAAGTGGTTAACCCGTATCATGTAAGGGACCACAAGTAGTTAGTAATAATGTAATGGGTCCATGGTATTAGATAGATGGTATTTAGGGAACCATGGTAATGACTCATGGTATTGTATGTATGAGGCTTATATAGAGGCTAGAGACTCCCCATTGAGAGGTGTAAAGGAATGTTGTATGAACAGGCATATGGCTTGTGGAGTGTTCTCCTTCCTTAAAGAATAAATGTATGGTGTTGCCCTACCTTAAGGGTTTGATCAATAAAGAAGTATTTCTATCTATTTCTATCTTTTTATTTATTGGCTTTATTTGTATTATCTTATATTTTCATATCAGATTTATAACAGGTATTGCATCTTGTACATTCTGATTTATGTGGACTAATGCCTATAACTTCTCTTGGTAGTTACTTGTATTATATTGTTTTTGTAGATGATTTTTCTCACAAAACATGGATTTATTTTTTGAAAAATAAAAGTCAAGTTTTTAACATGTTCAAAGATTACAAAGCTCTAGAAGAAAAACAAACTATAAAGAAGATCAAAATTTTCAGATTTGACAATGAAGGAGAGTTTACTTCTAGTGATTTCATTGAATTCTGCAAAGAAGTTGGAATCAGAAAAGAGACCATTGTACCATATAACCTAGAACGAAATGGTGTGGTTGAGAGAAAGAATAGAACTATCATGGAAGCAGTCAAAGCTATCTTGCATGATCAAAAATTGCCAAAGTTTCTATGGGGAGAAGCTATGAACACAATTGTCTATGTTCAAAATAGATCTCCTCACTGTGCTCTAAACAACAAGACTCCTGAAGAAGTCTTCACTGGTGAGAAGCCTGAAGTTGGACACCTGAGGATCTTTGGTTGTCATGTCTACTTCCATGTCCCAAAAGAGAAAAGGGACAAGTTGGAAGCTTCAAGTGAGAAAGGTATGTTTGTTGGTTATTGTGAGAATTCTAAAGCTTATAGAATTATGTGCTTGGTCAAAGAAATATAGAATTTAGCAAGGATGTAACATTTGATGAAGATGCAACTCTTGGAAAAGCAAGAGACACTCCTTTTTCTCATGCTAATGTTGATGGTCAAGATGATGAATTTGAAATACAAGAAGATCCAGAAGCTAAAATTGATCTTGTTGATGAACCCATGGAGCCCATGGGTCCTTTGGATCCTCCTCCATGTGATCCTCATTCTGAAAGGAGACCTTTATGGATTTGTGACACTCTTCAAAATGTTGATAAACATGCTACCCCTAGAGGAACTTTTAGAGAAAGCAAGAAACCTTACCTATTCCAAGGGTATGTTTTAACCATGAGCAACATTATTCAAGTTGAACCGTGCATTTTTGAAGAAGTTGTAAAGACCCAAGTGTGGAAAGATGCAATGACTGAAGAATATGAATCCATCATTCATAATAATGTATGGGAAGTGGTTCCAAGACCCCAAGGGAAATTTGTTGTATCTTCTAAATGGTTGTGTAAAATTAAACATGGTGTTGATAGTAGTATTGAAAAATATAAAGCTAGATTTGTGGATAGAGGTTTCTCTCATAAAGAGGGAATAGACTATGGCGAAGTTTTTGCACCTATTGCCCCTTACACCACCATCTGATCTATTGTAGCTCTAGATGCTAGCCAAGGATGGTTTTTTCACCAAATGGATGTGAAGACTGCTTTTCTGCATGGCTTCCTTAAAGAAGAAGTATTTGTGGAGCAACCACAACGCTTCGAAGTACATGATCCAAAAACTCATGTGTGTAGGCTGAAGAAAGCCCTTTATGGTTTGAAGCAAGCTCCAAGAGCTTGGTATGCTCGCATAGATAGCTTCTTGATGAAGCTTAGTTTTACCAGAAGCAATGTAGACCCAAATCTTTACTTTAAGGCAGTCCAAGGTATGCCTTTGATTTTGGTGTTGTATGTTGATGATTTATTTATTACTGGTAGTGAACCTCTTATTCTCCAGTGTAAGAAGGAGTTAGCTTTTGAATTTGAAATGAAAGATCTTAGTTTGATGCACTACTTTCTGGGCCTAGAGGTATAGCAAAAATTTGGTGAGATTTTCCTTTCTCAAGGAAAATGTGTTGTCAAACTACTAGAAAGGTTTGGCATGAATGAGTGTAAGTCCATGAATACTCCAATGGAAATGAATTTCAAGAAGCTTTGTGGTAAAGTTGTAGGACCTGATTTGGCTAATCCTTCTGAATACCGTCAACTAATTGGGGCATTGATGTTCATAGTGAACATGAGACCAAATATATGCTTTGCAGTCAATACTATAAGTCAAAACATGATTAAGCTTGCTCATGCACATTGTATTGCTGCAAAGCATTTGTTGAGGTACTTGCATGGGACCATCAATCTTGGATTGAGATATATTGTCGAAGATGTAAGGCTACATGGATACTCTTATGTTGATTGGGTTGGTAACTCTACTGACAGAAAGAGCACATCAAGGTGTTGCTTCAACTTAGGATCTGCCATGATATCTTGGATGAGCAGAAAGCAAAAGTATGTTTCCCTTAGCACGACTGAAGTAGAATACATTGTTGCTAGCATGGTTAGCTGTGAGGCAGTATGGCTAAGGGGAAGCTCTTTGGAGAGTTGTTTGAGCAAGTATTGGATACTACAGTAATTTACTGTAACAATAAGAGTGGGATTTGGCTTGTTGAAAATCTTGTGTTCCATGACAAATCCAAACACATTGAGATCAAATATCACTATATCCGGGATATGGTGCAAAGAGGACCAAAAAGACTTCATCATATAACGACTGATGACCAGATCGCCGACATTCTTACCAAGCCTTCGTCGAAAGGAATGTTCTTGGTTTTCAGAGAGAAACTTGGACTAACAGATGTGACCCTTCCTAGAGAGGGTGGTCATGGATGATAAGCCTTGGATGTGCGAGATCCTTGTCATGTCTCGACAAGTGGATCCCCCCAAGCAGTGATGAGCCTTGGATGAGCGAGATCCTTATCATGTGTTGACAAGTGGATCCCCCCAAGCAGTGGTGAGCATTGGATGAGTGAGATCCTTGTCATGTGTTGACAAGTGGATCCCCCCAAGCCATGATGAGCCTGTTGAAGAATTTAGGGCAATTAGGTGTAGTGTGATTCTTCGTTACTTGATAACAATTTGTGGAGTCTTTTACTTTTTCTTGTTAGCTTAATCTTTTTCTTCTTCTTATTAATGCATGTGTGTGTACTTCATCAAACTGCTATCAAAACATAAGAACAAGAATAGAAGATGTTGGCTCTCCGCTAGGGCAAAAACCTCTCTTCTCTTGAGAGGAAAACCCTTTAGTAAGTTTCTCTTATTGAGACTTCTTATTGATTAATGCCAAACCCTAGACTGACTAGGATATCCTCCAAGCACAAGTCAAGTCCTTCCTTTGTTTTGCTTTTTGTTCTTGGCACATAGACTTCCTCCTTCCAGCACTTTGCTTCCCAACACTTCGTCCTCCTTTGATCTTTGTGTAGATATAGTTTTTGCTGATGTGAGCTTCTTGATGTGGTATGCTTCCTTTTTACTTAGAGATGATCGTCACTCATGAAGACACCCTTTCCTTGATCCAATGAGGTTCATACTGAGATAGGTCTGCAAATTGGTGTAGTTGAACAACAACCCTAGTTTAGCTATGTGTAGTAGGAACCCTAGAGAATTAGGGCTCTTTTTCCTTTGCTATAGATAGAGACTCCTTTGCTTGACTTGGGAGGCTTTGTAGACTTGATATTTCACCCAAACAGTGATAATTCATGAACTACTCTCTAGTTGTTGTTATGCCGCAGATTTTCTTTACTGTTCCTCGCATGCGTCATTGTTTCTAGCCCTAGAAATAGTGCCTTACACTTCGATCTTCTTCCTTCTTTCTTTGCTTGTCTTGGGGACCCTTAGACTCGTATTTTACCTTCACTTTCTCAGCTTCTACCTTCACTGATTTCAGAGCTTGATTGATGATGTTGAGAGGGAGTGGACAACCTCTATATATAGAGGATTGTCCCTTCTTTAGGCCGACTTGAGGCTGACTAGCTGTCCTTGGGCTGACTTGACTATTTCTTCATTATTTTCTTTGTTTTGCTTCTTGAGGAGGACATTGTTGCATGGAGAGGACTTGCACTTGTCTTGGAGGTATTCCTTTCACCTTTATACTATTTCATACATAGTGTAACATGCCCTTAAGGTCTTCAATATTTTCTTTTGACTATTTGACTCACCTATAGCACTTTAACTTGTGCTAGACGTATTTCAATGAGCAAGAAACTCATTGACATATATTATAAAAATAATATCTATTTTCTTAGATAAATACAAATATCAAAAGTACATTTATGAAGACCGAACCTAGTTACATTTTCTTCAACACTCCCGTTTAACTAGGGAGGTATTCATACAACATTACAAGGTGTTTGGCTATTATCAATCTTGAAGAATTCACATAAGAGAAACCGAATTTGCAATCCATCTATTATAGCATCATATCCATCAGCATTGTCACAGTGTAAGGCCTTGACTAACAACTCCATCTCTTCATGAGACCATGAGCTACAATGTTAGGGAGACCAAATGATTTATAGACACCTTCATCATTGTTTGTCAAGGTACATACTCATCCGGGTGTTCTCTGAGTATGACCTAATAGGACTATTCTTATCTTGGGTTCCCAACCCTCAAAGAATATTGGTCCTCTTAGCTACTCTTGTTTTGGATGCCCTACATATCCTCAAAGAGTATCAAATGCTAAATGATTACCTAATCCTCCCATTCTTTCTTCGCAAATGAAGACAAGAATGTTGTGTCTATCTTGTGTCTATATTTCCATTCATGGCCTTCATCTAGAGTTACGGTTGTTAGTCTTGGTCTAGTGCATGACCCATGAGATGGAAAAACACAAATGTCACTCCTTTGTAATTAGGGGTGATCCAAAACTCCCTCTTGATTAGGGACTTGTCAGAGCTCCCTCTGGGGACTCTTTCATTCATCAACAACTTCTTTTTCGTGGGTCCTTCAGCTGCTTAATCTCCTTTTTTTCTTGATGTCATGAAGTCTTTTTTCGGACTTCTTCTAGGTAGTGCACCATCCATCGATCACTTTCCTTCCTGGTTTGTCATGTCATTGCTTCCTTTGTGGAAAGTGTCTCACTTATCATACATCAGGTTTTCTTGTCATCTGGCTACTCCTTTGTCATTTTTCCATGCCTCAGAATGGATGCTTTGTTGTATTTGCTTGTTTACATGGTTCAACCTAGTAGCGCATCATGACTTCATCCTGATATTGCTTCAACATTGCTTTTTCTTTTATTGAATGGCTTCTTCATCACGGCATCTTTGTAGAGTAGAATCAATTATCTGCATATTTCATATCTCCAAGGCCTTCATAGGTGTCAAGGGTCCTTCCTTCCTTTGTCAGAGTTGTCCTGCCTTATTTCGGGAGGTATCTTCAGAGTATCTTGTCAGATAGTGATTCTCGGTGATCATGGTGTTCTTCTCATGCTTGATCTTTTTCTTCATTCACTTCTTCTTAGATAGATAGGTCAACCATCTTATGCTTCCTGTGAGAGCATTTCTTCATTGCTTGCTTCCTAGGCTAGTCAACATTTCTTCTTGCTCCGTAGTCAGCAATCTTATACTCCTTATGTGAGCATATTCTTTTGTTAACCTTCATTGCATTGTAGTACATGCCTTTGAGCATGTTCTTGGTGAAAGAGATTCTTTCATGCTTGATCATGTTATAGAACTATTCCCATGACTTAATAATATACAAATGATAACATGACTAAACTTTGATGCATACATACCTCATCTTGATTCTCCTTTGATCATCTTGGCTTCATTTGGTTGTCCTTGGTGTGGCCCTTTTTGCTTCATCATAGCTTGCCTACATATCATCCTTTTCTTGAATCCCATGAATGGGATTCCCAATGAGACATTTGCTTTTGTTTATGAATCTTCTTTTGAAGATTCCATCATAGGATCTTGAAGACCCTTATCCTACCAATGCTTCTTTCCTTTTGATGATGGAGGTCTTCTAAGATTCTTAATCATGATCCATTTTCTTTTATTGTGGATGAGGTCTTATTCTAGGTATGCTCCTTCTACATGAATGTCTTGAGCTATATCTACCATGCTCCTATATTCTAGAAAATATTTCTAGCCATGCATTTTGTTCTCATTTATAATGCTCTTTCTACATGAGTATCTAGAACTCTATGTACTTCATGCGTCTAGATTCTAGAAGATGTTTCTAGCCATGCAATTTTATATTATTCCTACATGCTCCTATCCTACTCAAAACTTTGAAAGAAGACTTTAAGTAAAGAGTTTGACTTAGTCATAATAGAGATCCAGAGGATCTTCCTTTTTTTGCTTATTTTCTTCTTCTTTCACCTCTTGAGTCATGTGAGCTTCTTCCCTCTTTCTTTTGTTGTTGTTGTCCTAAAGCTTAAGACAATTCCTTTCGTAGTGTCCATATTCTTGGCATCCATAGCATTGGATTTTGGACATATCTTTGTTGTTTGTTCTTCATGGACCAAATTTTTGCCAAATTTTCCTTTTCTCTTGGCCATGGTAGCAAATGCTTGCTCCTTTGATCCCACATTTTCCTTTGTTTTAAGTCTTGTTTCCTCTATCCTACATAGAGTCCACATTTCACTTAGTGTTGTGGCTTCCTTCTTGGCATATATGCTTGATGTGAAGTTGCCCCAATCCTCAGGTAGAGCATTGAGTACTACAGTTGTCATTTCTTTGTCAGACATGACTTCCCTTAGCTCTTGAAGTTGATCCCTCATCTCAGAGAACTTCATGAAGTAAGGAGTTATTCCTTCCTTTGATATCTTCATATGTACAATTCATTTCTTACAGATAACACTTCTCCAAATGTGGTTACCGAGAATAGCTCTACTAGTTTATCATAGATTTCTTTTGATGTTTTAAATTTGGAGACATAAGGAATGAGAAAGTCCTTGATAAATTCTATTAGAATCCTTTGAGCTCTTATCTCATCCTTATTGTACTCAGCTAAGGCTTGGGTTTGTTCCTTAACAGGGATAGTGATATTACAATTGATATGTTCTAGAAGTTCATTCTCCTTGAGAAGTAAATCAGTCCTCTTCTTCCATGCAAGAAAGTTATTGGTACCTACCAATTTGTTGCTTTCCTTGCAAAAAGACATTGATGTATATGCTCTTCTTTGTAGGTGCCTTTATGTAAGGCTCTTTTTCTTGCTTTGTAGTCTTCCTTGATGAATGATTGATGGTAGGCTTTCTTGTCCTTGAAGTGATTGAGACTTCTTGGCTTGATGCTTCAACTTTGTAGATGTCCTTCCTTGATGAGTCACCTTATGAGTGTTCTTGAGATGCCCTTACCTTGATGTGTAACCTCACTTTGATACCACGTTGAAGAATCTAAGGCAATTTTATGTAATGTGATTCTTCTTGACTAGAGAACAATGTGTGGAGTCTTTTTACTTTTCTTGTTAGCTTAATCGTCTTCTTATTAATGCATGTGTGTGTACTTCATCAAACTGCTAACAAAACCATAAGAACAAGAACGCAAGATGTTGGCTCTCTGTTAGGCCCAAAATCTCTCTTCTCTTGAGAGGAAAACCCTTTAGTAAGTTTCTCTTATTGAAGCTTCTTATTGATCAATGCCAAACCCTAGACCCCTAACTAAAATGTCCTCCATGTTGATTTGGGGTAGCATCGGATGTGCTCTAGCCACGAAATTTGGTGGAGAGGTTAGGGCACATGAGATCTCCAATACCGCGAAAAGGTTTGGGCAGATTCTAAATAGTTTGGGAGATATTAAAATAATTAATATTTTTAATGAAGTCCCTAAGTCTAAACTTGGGGAAATTAAAATATTAATGTGAATTAATATAAAATTGTGTTAGAATGGTCCAAAAGACGTGGATCAAGCCAGACCTAATATTAGTTGTCGATTAGGAACTTAATCTCGGCCGTTGATATGTCAACGAGAGAAATATAAGAGGAGGCTTGAGGGTCACTTGGAGAATACACTAGAGTGATCAATCATTCAATTCTCTAGAGCAGGATTTGCTAAGAGAGATAGAATCAGTGATCAGTTGCAGCGAGGGGCAATGAATACGAGATAGAGAGGCAGGAGAAGTACCGAGAGACCAACGCAGAAGCAGAAAGAGGCAAACGCAGAGCCAGAGGGAGCCACGCAGAGGCAACAGAGACTGCGCAGAGCCAGAAGGGCCTACGTCATCCACGCAAAGACTGTAGGAGTGACGTAGAGAGCCAGAGAGGCTGCAGAGAGCCTCAGTAGGTTGATGTTGAGCTTCAGATTGTGTTGGAGAGGGATTTCGTGGAGTAGGCTTTCTGAATACTTACTTCCGAAGAGAGGTATTCCTGCCAAATTTTCTATCTTTGTCGGGTTAGCCAATTTTGCACCCAGTGTACTCAGAAAAGAGTTGCTTAATAATAAAACCCTTAGATAGTTGCATTGGTTTTCTCGCATTGGGTTTTTCCGAGGACATTAGTCCAACAATAATGGTGTCATTTGTGTCCTTGTTTTTGTTTCCTTCAGTTGATGATCTGTAATGTGTTGAGCATGCACTTGTATTTATTTTCAGTATTTACATGGTAAATAACTTGTTAATTAATAGAACAAGTAGGTAGGAATAAATCAGTAAAGTGCATGGAGGGTCTCTAACAATTAGACTTAGAAATTCCAACATGGTATCAAAGTGTGGTTGCAGATCACAGGAGAACTGAGGACATCAGCAGAGTAGAGCAGCAGCAGTAGAAAACAATTGTCGTGAGTGACAGAAGTTGTTCGTAGCAGCAAAGCAGCAAGGAAGGGGTAGTTCAAGCCAAGAAGAGGCTGCAAAGAGGGTAAAGGAGGCAAAGATAGGCCCAAGCAGAGACCAGGAGGGCTGACGCAATTGGCTGAGGGAGCTGGTTTGTCAGTGCCGAGACTGCGCAGAGCCTAGGAGCTCTCACCGTCACGTTGCTAGGGTTTAGGAGGCTGTGGGTAAGTTGCAGAGTGGAGCTAGTGGGGTACTATAGTCAGAACAATACCTAACAGGGCAAGACCAAGGAGAAGGGAGTTGCTATCGAGGGTTTCTAGTCGAGAAATCCGAATAAGTGGTGCAGTTGCACAGACAATTAGAGTAGGGGGCATCTCGACATTGGCAGAAGGGTTTCCAGGAGGGAAATAAAATCTCAGAGGGAGTCACATCGAGAACATGCAGGAGGGAAGTAGAAGAGCAGCATGGCACTACACGGAGTAAGAGACCAGGACAGACTGGACGGAGCCTCAAACTTCGCAGTCTGGAAGGCCATAATCTTATCCGTACTTGGCAGAAATTGTGTCAAGCACTTCACCTTGAGGATGATAGTGATCCCAGTTGACCCAGTTGATAACGACAAGTACGAGCAGGCAATGGCGAGGACCAAGAGCATCATCCTTGACGGGGTCAAGGACCATGTAGTTCCATACATTGCCGAGAAGGAAACGACAAATGAGATGTGGGAGGCCCTAAAGAAGTTGTACCAGCATACTTCTGTGCAGAGAAGGATGTTACTAGAAAATCAGTTGTAGTCATACTAGATGAAGAAGAGAGAACCGATCGACACTTTCCTCGGTCGACTGAATGAGATCCGAGATTAGCTGACTTCCATAGGGGCCACGCCGGATCAAGAATTGATGGTGAGAACAACCCTGAATGCAGTCTCAAAAGACTAGGAGGTATTTGTCCAGAGTATACTGAGTAGAGCGATCCTTCCACATTGGGAGGAAATGTGGGCGGCTCTTCGCCAAGAAGAGATCAGAAGGCTAAGCAAGGCGGTAAGTAGCGACAAGGGGATCAAAGTTAAGGAGGAGGAGGATGTTGCTCTAGCATCTAAGGGAAAGCAAGAGAAACAGAAGAAGAAGGACCTCTGCAAGGTGAAATGCTTCCTCTGTGGGGAGCTAGGTCAATATGCGACCCAGTGTCCAAGGAAGAAAAACAAGGGAGAGGCCTCTGAGACAAAGGCAGCGTCGACAAGTGTAGAGAAGGAAGTGGAGACAGACGATGATTGTGCCATGAGTGCACACAAGCCACTTGAGCGGAAGTGGGGAGACATCAAGTTGTAGTCAGACGAACTACAGGCGTTGAGGGGCATGATCCTCGAGGTACCCAGCCTCTTGGATTAGACCATGCTACGGGAGTCCTGAAGAGATGTAGTAGGATTGGCGGATATGGGTAGAGGAAGATTCAGATGAAGCGGTAGAGAGAGCTACAATGTAGAATTCCCAAGACAACATGAGTCTAGCAGGCTACAATAGTGCGAGAGGCACGGGAGTGTTGCCCCAGTGCAGGATGGCACAGAGAGGTGTGCAACAGTGGAGATGCAAGGAGTTGTTGTCGCAGCGCAGAGGTCAGAGAGGGAGCACTTGTCAGCAGCAGAGAGAGCTTCAGCATCAAGAGTACTCTAGCCTAACAGAGAGGTCAGAGTTGGGAGATCAGTTACTTACTTCTTAGTAACTGAGTTGTAGTGCAACAGTTAGCAGTGGTAGTGCTATGGGCAGCACGATGCAACATGATGAGAGGAGATGCAGTGCAGACGCAGCAGTGGCAGGGCAAGGCCATGGGTAGCAACACGGATGCAGAGGGAGCTGTAGTACAGGATGCAGTAGTGTATAGGATGATGGGAAACTAGCCTAGCATCAGCAAAGGGACCGATGTGAGATGATCAGGGTGATACTCAGTAAGGAGTATTGCTAGAGCACAGTCGCACAGTCCTCGCTAAGAGGGGGTGTTGATTTGGGGTAGCATCGGATGTGCTCTAGCCACAAAATTTGGTGGAGAGGTTATGGCACATGAGATGTCCAATACCTAGAAAGGGCTTGGGCAGATTCTAAACAGTTTGAGACATATTAAAATAATTAATATTTTTAATGAAGTCCGTAAGTCTAAACTTAGGTAAATTAAAATATTAATGTGAATTAATATAAAACTATGTTAGAATGGTCCAAAAGACATGGAGCTAGCTAGATCTAATCTTAGTCGTCGATTAGGGACTTAATCTCGGCCATTGATATGTCAACGAGAAAAGTATAAGAGGAGGCTTGAGGGTCACTTGGAGAATACACCAGAGTGATCAGTCATTCTATTCTCTAGAGCGAGGTTTGCTAAGGGAGATAGAATCAGTGATCAGTTGCAGCGAGGGGCAGTGAGTACAAGGCAGAGAGGTAGGGACAATGCTGAGAGACTAGTGCAGAAGCAGAGAGAGGCAGATGCAGAGCCAGAGGGAGCCATGCAGAGGCAGCAGAGACTGCGCAGAGCCAGAAGGGCCTGCGTCATCCACGCAGAGGCTGCAGGAGTGACATAGAGAGCCAAAGAGGCTGCACAAAGCCTCAGTAGGCTGACACAGAGGCCAGCAGGGTTAACGCTGAGCTTCAGATTGTGTTGGAGAGGAATTTCGTGGAGCAAGCTTTCCGAATAGTTGCTTCTGAAGAGAGGTATTGTTGCCAGATTTTTTATCTCTGTTGCGTTAGCCAGTTTGGCACCCAGTGTACTCAGAAAGGAGTTGCTTAATAATAAAACCCTTAGATAATTGCACCGGTTTTCCCGCATTGGGTTTCTCCGAGGACATTAGTCCAAAAATAACAGTGTCATTTGTGTGCTTGTTTCTGTTTCCTGTAGTTGATGATTTGTAATGTGTTGAGCATGCACTTGTATTTATTTTCAGTGTTTACTTGGTAAATAACTTGTTAATTAACAGAACAAGTAGGTAGGAATAAATCAGTAAAGTGCATGGAAGGTTTCTAACTGGTAGACTTAGAAACTTGAACACTCCAAGCACAGGTCAAGTCCTTCCTCCTTTCTGCACTTTGTTCCCTGTACTTCCTTCTTTCGACACTTCATTTCCCGACACTTTCTTCTTCTCTCACTTCATTTCCCGACACATTGTCCTCCTTCCAACTGTTGTTATATCTTGTTGCACTTGCTCTAGAAGAGATACATTTGATGTGACCCTTTCCTTATAATGA
The DNA here is from genome assembly GCA_000404065.3 of Pinus taeda. NCBI lineage: Eukaryota > Viridiplantae > Streptophyta > Pinopsida > Pinales > Pinaceae > Pinus > Pinus taeda. Next base: position 12,173 of record APFE030507337.1, on the reverse strand, counting down.
TCCCTTCCTTCTCTTCACCAACCAACAAACTTAAATGACTATAATGGGAGGGTTGTTATACCAACAGAGACAGCCTCCTTCTCTTCACATGTGTGACTGTAATGGGCTTTAGGACAGCCCTATTACCTCCGGTCTTCTTCCTTGCTTCTTCGCTTGAGTGGGAGGCCCTTTTAAGCCTATGTTCTAGCCCAAATAAAGATAGATATAAGATTGTTATGTTGTTGCGGTCATGTCTGTAGGATGCTTCTGTTTCTTGCACGTGTGACTGTTTTCTACCCTAGAAAACAGTCCTCTTGACTTTGGTCTAGGCTCCTCCTTCCTCGTTGCACTTGAAGACCTCTTCTTCGTCCTTTTCTCACTCTTCTCTTGCCTCCTTCGCTGATTTCAGAGAGAATACTTGATGTTGTAATGGAGTGGACAACCTCTATATATAGAGGATTGTCCCTCCTTTTAGGCTGACTTGATGGTCAACTAGGAGACTGCAGGCTGAATTGACATTTATTAAGTTGGATTGCTTCTTTGGTGGTGTTAGATGCTTGGAGGAGACTTGAATTTGCTTGGAGGGTTATTCTTTGAATCTTATACAAGCATATACATGGTGTAACATGCCCTTAAGGTCTTCAACATTTTCTTTTGACCATTTGACTTTCCTATAGCACTTTAACATGTGCTAGACTTATTTCAATGAGCAAGAAAATCATTGACATATATTATAAAAATAATATTTCTTTTATTGAATAAATGCAAATATCAAAGTACAATTTATGAAGACTGAACCTATTTACATTTCCTTCAACACAATGATGTATAGACATCCTCATCATTGGCAAGTGAAGAATTATTTACATGAATCTACCTTAGTTTTGAGAGTTAATGATCATAGTGAAGTAAGTAATTTTAAAGTAATGTTCTGTTGTATTCAAAGAACCATTGGAAAGCTAGCTAAGATATATTTTCAAGACAATTTTCACCCCTAGTACTATTCATAGTCTCCTTTGTTGAGAAATCTATCGGGCAATGATTAGAGTGATTTTTGTTTACTTGATAACTACTTGTGATGCATTTTTTCTTATTAGATTTATTACTTATTATTATGTGTGTATCTCATCAAACAGCTACCAAATCAAGAAGAACAAGAACACAGAATATAGGTTGCAAGGTAGGGCCAAAACCTCTCCACTTGAGAAGAAAACCCGCAAATCTCTTTTCTTCCTTATAGATTCTTTAGTTGACGAATTTGAAGACCTTATGTCTGAAGCCAATACCCTCCAAGACCAAGACCAACCTCTCAGGATGATGTGCTAACCTTGATCCAGTCAAATATCTTCAAGTAGCACTTCTTTGACCTTTTACTACAGAGTTTCGGCCTCCACTGCAGACCTGAAATTTTCGACCCTCCTGCAGTTGTTGTTGCCACACATGTGAGCGTTTCTTGGCCTTCCAAGGCTTCCTTAAACGTTCGCTTGCCTTTCGCTAACTTTTGGAACTTGAGGATGACCTTTGGTGACCTTCTTGCCTTCTTTTCTCCAAGATCGAATTTGTAGATGAAAACCCTAGATTTGTTACAGAAACCCTAGTCCTCCTTCCCACATGTGAGTGAGAAATAGCGCAAACAAAAGTCTTCTTCATCCTCTTCCTTCTTCGTTGCCACCTTCTTCCTCCTTCTCTAAAATGAGTGATGGATGAATGATATGTAACATGTCCATGAAGGGTCTTCCATACATGACATTGACTCAATAGACTTTTATGACGTGATGACTTATCTTAAAGGCTCACAATGGGAGCCTTAACTAAAAATAAAATTCCTTGATCATGAAACCCATGATTCAAGCATTACAAAAATAATTTTGTTTTTCTTCTTTATATTAATTACATAAAATCACAATTACACATGTCATTATGAAGATAGAACCTAGTTACACTTTTTAACACTCCTTCTTAACTAGGGCGGTATTCATAATGGTCCTTGGTCATTCTCAATTTGAAGAATTTCTCATAAGAAGAGTCGGATTGGTAACCCATTTGTATAGCATCATATCAACTTGCAATGTCACATAGCAAGGCATTGACTAATAGCTCTATCTCTCCATGAGATCTTAACACAATGCTAGCAAGACCAATGATGTATAGACACTCTTATCATTGTCTCTCTCGAAACATACCCCACCCGGGTTCTCAGGGTGTGTTCTATCAGGACTATTCTTACCTTGGATTCTCAATCCTCAAAGAATATCGGTCCTCCACTACTAATCTTATCTTGGATGCCCTAACACATCCTCAAGGAGCATCGGATGTCAGATGTTTACCCAATCCTCCATTATGTCTTCCCAAGTGAAGACAAGAATGATGTGTCTATCTCTCCCTCTTAATTAGGGAGGACATATATATTCCAATAAGGGAATGTACTCATTCCTATGGAAGGAATGTACCTAAGCTCCCTCTTGGTTTAGGAATTTCCAAGTTTTTTCCAAGTAAGGAACTTGTTTCGAGGCTCCCTCTTAATTAGAGACCTACAACAACTCCTCGGGTGGAGATGATGGGACACCTAGCTGCTTGAAGAACTCCTCTTCATGATGTCATGAATTTTTCTCGTTAACTAGGAGTCTTCATGTTTGGGACTTCTACATAGGGCATCGACCATCCATCACTTTCATCCATGAGTCAGCCATGTCATCATCAGAAAGTGACCCATCAGTCCATATCTAGCATTCCTTCATGCCATGTTGCTTTCTTCATGCCATGTTTACTTAAGGATCTTTCATCTTACTACATGTGAATTGGTGGTGGAAGACATCCATAGATCTTCCCTTGGCAGCCCTGAATAAACCCATCCCGATATTTGTAACATAGCAACATGCCCATGAAGGGCTTTCCATACATGACATTGATTTAATAGACTTTTATGACATGATGGTTCATCCTAAAGGCTCACAATGGGAGCCTTAACTAAAAATAAAATTCCTTGATCACGAAATCCATGATTCAAACATTACAAAAATAATTTTATTTTTCTTCTTTACATCAATTACATAAAATCATAATTACACATGTCATTATGAAGACCAAACCTAGTTACACTTTTCAACACTCCCTCTTAACTAGGGAGGTATTCATAATGGTATTTGGTCATTCTCAATCTGGAGAATTTCTCATAAGAAGAGTGGCATTGGTAACCCATCTATATAGCATTGTATCAACCAGCATTATGACATGGCAAGGCCTTGACTAACAATTTTATCTCTCCACGAGATTTGAGCACAATGCTGTCGAGACCATTGATGTATACACATCCTCATCATTATCTCTGTCGGAATAGACCACACCCAGGTTCTCAGGGTGTGTTCCACCAGGAATATTCTTATCTTAGATTCCCAGTCCTCAAAGAATATCGGTCCTCTACGATTACTCTTATCTTGGATGCCCTAACACATCCTCAAAACACATCGGATACCAGATGTTTACCCAATCCTCCATTCTGTCTTCCCAAGTGAAGACAAGAATGGTGTGTCTGTCTCTCCCTCTTAATTAGGGAGCCTAGAGGACATATATATTCCAATAAAGGAATGTACTCATCCATACGGAAGGAATGTACTTAATCTCCCTCTTGGCTTAGGAATTTCCAAGTTTCTTCCAAGTAAGAAACTTGTTTCAAGGCTCCCTCTTAATTAGTGACCTACAACAACTCCTCAGGTGGAGATGATGGGACAACCAGTTGCTTGAAGAACTCCTCTTCACGATGTCATGAATTTATTTTCGTTATCTAGGAGTCTTCATGTTTGGGACTTCTACATAGGGCATCGACCATCCATCACTTTCATCCATGAGTCAACTATGTCATCATCGAAAAGTGATCCATCAGTCCATATCTGGCATTCCTTCATGCCATGTTGCTTTCTTCATGCCATGTTTACTTAAGGATCTTTTATCCTGCTACATGTGCATTGGTGGTGGAAGACATCCATAGATCTTCCCTTGGCAGCCTTGCATAAATCCATCCAGATATTTGTAAAAGTAAAGGAATGAACATTAAAATCAACATTGCCTTTGTGATGGTCTTTCATAATGGCATCTTCTAGTTTGCATCAACATCTGGCATACATATCAACACATCTCCCAAATATATATATATATATATATATATATTGTCAAGGGTCTCTTTCATTTTCAGACTTCATTGGAGTCTTCATATCTTCCATGGAGATATCCTAGTCAAATCTTCTTGGTCTTTTGGATATTGATTGCCTTTACCATGGTTTCATATTCCATAATCTCTTCTTTCCTTTCTTCACACATTTCATTCCTAGAAGCTTCCAATCAGAGTTCCTCAATTGTAATCAACCACCTCATACTTCATATGAGGACATATTATGTTGATTTCATCTAGTGAATGTGACCCATGCATTTTTGCATTCCTTTGAAGGAGGAGATCCTTTTGTTGATTATGCTCTCAAGATAGAGCATTGATCCATGTTACCTACAACCATATGACATGACTTCTACAATATCAAAAGTAAGCACGCATACCTCATTTTCCTTTGGGTCATCCAGACTTCCTGCAGCATCTTCTTTGATTGAAAGAGCTTCAATCCCTTGATCTACTTCACTTTTATGTCGTCATTCCATAAATTCCAAAAGTTTGGAATTCTTGATGAAACACTTGCTTCCCCTTGTGATCGATGAACCTTTCAATGAAGATTCCGTCAGAGAATCGTGAGGATCTAAAATATCCCCATCAACAAATGTTTCCTTTTGATAGATGTATGATGAACCTTGAGATTCCCAAGAGCTATATCCTTGACTTCCATAGATTCTAACCATCTTTCATGCTCCTCTATGATGATGTCCCGAGCTCTTGCTTTCAATGCTTCTGTGATGCCTTGATGCATCCATTTAGTGAATCATGATAGCCATATCTTACAACAGAAGACTTAGGAAGTTGAAAAGAACTTAGGTGAGGAAGACTATCTCAGTCATGGTAAAGATCTCTTACTTCCTTTATCTTGGACTTCTTCTTTTCAGCTTCATCCACTTCTTCGGTGATATGAACCCTCTTTTGTTATTGTCCTTCTTGATTTTAGGACAATCTCTTTTGTAGTGTCCATATTCTTGACACCCATAGCATTGGATCTTATCCATGTTCCTTTTCTTTTTCTGAGAGTCAAACTTCCCAAATTTTCCTTTTCTTCTTGTCATTGTAGCATAAGCTTGATTTTGATCACCTGCTTCCACATCAGATTTGGCCTTTAGTCTAGATTCTTCAATCTTGCATAGTGACCATAGATCCTGGAATGGAGTAGCTTCTTTCTTCCCATAAATACTTGAAGTATAGTTACCCCACTCCTCCGGTAGTGCATGTAATACAACTGTAGTCATTTCTCTATCAGACATGACCTCTCCTAGATCTTATAGTTGATCTCGGATCTCAGATATCCTCATAAAGTATGAGGCTATTCCATCCTCCCTTTACATCTTCAGCTTGTAGAGTTCTTGCCTTAATGAGATGACTTCTCCCCCAATGCTTACAGAATACAACTCTACCAGTTTGTCATAGATTTCTTTTGAAGTTTAGAGTTTAGAGACATATGGGATGTGGGGATCCTTGATGGATTCTATGAGAATCATTTGAGCCCTAACTTCCCCTTTCATATACTTGGTAAAAGGAGCACCTTCCTTTCTTGGTTTAGTGATAGAACCTTTGACATGTTCCATAACCTCATTTTCAATGAGATTTAGATTTGTCCTTTTCTTCCATGCAAGATAGTTTGAAGCCCCAACCAGTTTGTTGCTTTCCTTGCAAAAATACATTTTGACGAATTCAGATGTGGACATAAATATACTTACTTGATAGGGTGCTCCTTCTTCTTGTTGCTCCTTAATGTTGATGATGATATAGAGGATAGAAAACTTCTCCTTGATGAAGGAAATTTTCTTCAAGAATGATCCTTGATCCCACAGGGAGTGAGATGACACCGCCTTTGGATCTAGCTTCCTTTGGATGAAGAGCCTTCAAAACACTTTAACTTGATTAGATGTAGGATTTTGGCCTTCTTCTCTTGATGGTTATCTCAATACTTATTTGTAGACTTATTTGATCTAGGGTTATGATGCTTCCTCTGACTTCAAGATGATATTTGCTTATATGCCTTCCTTGAGATTTGATCCTTGATTGTCCCTTGATAAGATGCCCTTCCTGGACTTTGTCACCTTAGCTCTGCTACCATGTTCAAAAATCTAGGGCATAGCAATTAAGTGATTTCTCTTCTATTAGTAACAGCTTGTGAGTGCTTTTTACTTCTTTAGATTAGGATCTTCTTTTACTTAAGTAATTAGTGTTCTTCTTCATCAAACAACTACCAATGCATAAACCATAAAGAGACAAGAGACACAAAATATAGCTATTAACCAAGGCCAAAACCTCTCACTCTTGAGAGGAAACCCGAACAAATTCTTCTTATAGAGATTCCAATTAACAAATACCAAGACCAAGACCCTTGACCTATTTGCCACTCCTAAACCAAGACACTAGTTCCCTTGATGATAGTCAACCTTGTACTCCTTTGTCTCGGCTCCTCTTCCACTTCGACCTTTTTTTGCTTCAAACTCCACCTGTGATGGAGTCTCCTTCTAGCTTGACTCGACCTTCCTTAAGACTTCAATTTGGTTACCTTGGAACTTGGCCTTATAGCAGCAAATTATCTTCTCTTTCTTCACACGAGTGATAGAAAGATCACCCTAAAACAGACCCAAAACCTGAAGCTTAGAACCTCGCTCTACTTCCTTTTTCTTTTCGTTGATCTTTTTGGCTTCCTCATTGTACTTCGCACCTTTTTTTGCCTTTTACCAAATTGCAGACCACCAAAATTACTTCTCTGAAATTTTGTGTTGAAATGGAATTCGGACTTCCCTATTTATAGTTGTTGCCCATGTTAATTAGCCAAATTGATAGGAGGATGAGCCGACGTGTCCATTTGAGAGATGATATTATTCTTTTGAAGCAGACTTGAAGGGGGTGACTTTGTCTTGATCTTGGAGGGCCTTCTTATACTTTTTATGACTCGTACAAAAATGTAACGTGCCCAAGAAGGGTCCTTCATACATGACGTAGACTCAAATTGACTTTTATGACAAGATGACAAATCCTAAAGGCTCACAATGGGAGCCAGCACTAAAAATAAAATTCCTTACTCATGAAACTCATGAGACAAGCATTACAATAATAATTTTATTTTTCTTCTTTTCATCAATTACATAAAATCACAATTACACAAAATCACAATTACACATGTCATTATGAAGACTGAACCTAGTTACTATTTTCAACAGTTTTATGCCTTTCTCTTGATGTTGCTATCTATCAAGAACACCAAAAAGAGGGGATGTGATCAATCCTAATAGAATTTTCTGGTCAAGGTTTGGGCAAAGTGTGGAAGAATAGAGTCCAAATGCCTCATTAAAAAAAAAGCTCAGTTATTTCTATTAGGGCGATTGAAAAGCACAAAGAGGAGCTCTGAGATGCCTTGAAAGACAATAGAAGTGCCTTTATATCTAATAGGAGATGGGGCATCTAAAAATAAAGTACTACTCCATCTTTGTCCCTTGCATGTGGCATAATTGGCAAGGCTTGTCCTATCATGGACTCTAATGTTTGGCCTTCACCCTTAGGGATCTTGATTCTTGAGCATGTGCATCAAGTGTCATAGCATGTAAGGAGGTTGAACCATAAGGCCATCTCTTAGATCCACAAAGTGGTCTTCATAGAAGGCGATCTTGGACTTCAACTCCCTTTGTGATTTTAGTTGAGTGACTTGGATGTACTCCCTATAAAGTGACCTATGATCATCTTGTTTAGCTCCTGATTGCTTGATAGAAGATATCCAATGGCATTAAAAGAAATTGTAAACAGAGGGAGGTAGTCTATCAAGATACCAACCAACTGAGGAACACCCAAGACCTTCGAAAACAAGTGGTGAACCCATCCTATAGGTCTAGTTAAGGCAATGGCCTTTGACGAGTAGAAAGCTGTAAGGACCCCTTGCCAAAACTATATATATATATATAATTTTTATTTTTTATTTTTTTTTACACAACAATTAGAACCAGTAAAGAAACGCATTGAGATTTCAAATTCATTCAACACACACATTGCTGATACTCATTTCAGGAACATAACACAACATTTACATACTTTTAATCTAAGATCAAGTAGTAATGCAATACACATGTACCGTACACCGGAACACGAGACTCCGCTTGCTCTGTTGTCGCTGGTATTCCCTTGTTGCCGGTCACTTTTGAGTGTATGATGACGCACTTGATCCGAAAACGAGACCCACCGGTTAACCTCCCAGCCTACTCCTTGGGTACTCTTCTTCCTCGCGGACCCCCGAGCTGCAATGGGGTTGTACAATGGAGGAAGAATCTAGCTGGCAGAGGGGAGCAACCTTAGCTCAAGAGTCCCCTCTCTAAAAATCCTCTACCTCACCAAACTCACTATAGCTTCGTAGTCACTGCTTTCACATCATATCATCCATCCCACAATAGGGTTCCCAAAAAGTCCTTTCTCTCATGGCTTGCCCCTTCTTTTATAGGAGTCCTCATAGGTGACACTTGGCATGTCATGCATAATTATAATATTTTTCTTTTAATTTAATACTTGATTATTCACCTACCCATGTGTCATTCTCTTAGCAAGGGTCACCCAAAATTATTTACTTAACTTTTTATTTAAACTAATATTTTCCTCACCTCACAAGATTCCTATTTCTTCTCCTAGATGTCTCTTTATCCCCCCCTTTTATTCCTCAAATTGTGTTTATTACTTGGAGTCAATTAATGAGTGAAGATTTTATCCCCAATCTACTTCCTACATTAACTCAGGGTATCTCTTAGAGGGATATTCTTATGTTGGTTGATGCCACATGGAGCTTCTCAACAATTCTCTAAATTTAATTTATTTTCTTATTTTAATTCACCTTCCTCTTTTCTTAATTAAGTTTAATTGGTTTAGGATTAATCTTTATCCTTACAATATGTTTGTCTTCCCCTTTTATCTAATTAAACCACCTAATCTACCTAGCATTTTCCAACATGGGGAGGGTCGAATTTTTAAGGTACTCTATTTATTTCTTCCTATGATCCTCCTTATTCCAAGTTTTATTTTTTATTTAATTTCCTTGGTTTCCAATCATCATTTTCCCTTGATGTAACTTTACCTAGTTTTCATTTCTTACTTATATTTATTTATTATTATTCTTTTTAATGATTCCAAGGGTGCCAAGTTTGGTTGTGCCCTTCAAGAACTTCCCTAGAAGTTCCAAGGGTGCCACACCTTAACAGTTTAATTATGATGCCAAGGGTGCCAAGTTGGTCGTGCCCTTCAAGAATTTCCCCTGAAATTCCAAGGGTGCCACACCACTTGCCCTTCAAGCATCCAGTGACTACGAGGGGAAAAATATCGTGCAACGTCATAGACCACTATTGTCTCTTATGTTGCCTGCTATAGTGAGACTAATGGTGCCGGGGATCAAGGAATCCGCCTTGATGCACGCCCCCAGTAGGTTCCTCATGAGCGACCCAACTTTGGGACCTGCCCTCATGGCATCGTAATCTTCAAGGCGAAGGTGTTTTAACCCTTCCAGCCCAAGTCACGGCGGGAGTGCTAGTGGGTGAGATCAGGGACTCTGTCCCACCCCTCCCATGTAGTTCCATCCACCTGTACAACCCCATCACCCATATGTGAGTCATTCATTCGGCCAAGCAACTCATCAGTGCCTACAACCATTAACATATCATCAGAATATAGATAACCATATATAGCAGGTTTTCAAAATCGATTAGAATTTCAAAGATAAAATAATATAAATTTTCATCAAACCAGGTGTCGTCAACTCGTCATGTGCGAGTGCCTCTGGTGGTTTTCCTGCCATACTCAATAATAATCAGTAACCAGGTTTTTCAGTGTTAGCCATTGTCATAATAGCATTAATTACCATCACCTGGTCATTCACATCACTGTTCATTGTGAACCAGATGTAAGTAGCTAACATAGGGGATACCTCCATCATGGCTAGCATCATCATAATCTTAATGGAACCATACATATAGATCAAGGCTATCATCATTATAACATCAATAGAAACATGTCTATCCTTTACTACTATCACCATCATGATATCCATAGAGAATACACATAACCATTAATTATATCGTAATCATAATATTAATAGAGAACATACATAACCATCACTTTCGCTGATAATAGAGTCACGTTTATGGATCCTCAGCCTGAGTTACTCATAGACTAAAGTATGCAAGATAATGTCATATTAGAGTCAGGAAACTAGGGTGGGCACTACAATTTGGATCGTCTTTCCTTCATCATTTATGTAGAGAATTCTTTTCCCATAACAATCTACCCAAGTTTGATGAGCTTCTAAGCAATCCATCCCTATGACGAGATCATAAGTTCCTAGGGTCGTGACATATACTTTTAACTTAGTTGAACAAACCCTTAGATCAACTTTGCATCCTTCAACACTTAAATCTACAGATTGAAGTTCTCCTGAAGCCATTTCTACTTGTCTAAAATTGTTTTGTTTGCAGGCTGCCAACCCTCTTTTATTTTATGCATATGGCGAAATGAAACTATCAGTAGCACCAATATCAGATAAGATTTTGAGTTTTACACTATTAATATTACTTGAGGACTCCACTACAGTGTGCTGATGTTCTGCCTAGTTGTTGTTGACTACTGCATGGATTCTATGATTGGGTATTTGATGATGGTTCTTTTCCTGCTCTATGCATTATACTTGACGAGGCTTCCAGACAATCACGTTGAAAATGTGGTCCTCCACATCCTCAACAATGGACCTCAGGTGATCCCCTTGAGTCAGATGGTGAATTTATAGAAAAGGAGCTTTGTCCTCTTGTGCTACTTCCTCTCACACTTCTTCCTCTATTAGTAGTTCCTTGAGAGTTCCACTTACTTGTGTTAGATCTTGATGATTTTGTAGATATACCATTAACTGTCATGGGAGATCTTGCTCTCACTCCTCTTGGGGAAAATCTATTACGATAAGGAGGTGGTCTCGAGCTACTCCCCTTGAAGAAGTTCCTGGGAGTCCTCCCTAGAAATCCTCGCTGTGGGGGTCTGGTCGGCCTGACATCTCTTTTGATCACTAGATGCTATTCTGTGTAGCGGGCATATTCAATTGCCTCTGCTACTGATGATGACTTCCACATTCTAATTATGGCCCTGATTCAAGGATTTAGTCCATACACAAAACACTTAGCTTGACATTTGTCAATATCTAGATAAGTAACGTATTTGACGAGTTCTATAAACCTCATTTCATATTCTTCTACTATTTTGTTATGTTGGACTAACATGTGAAAAGCTCCAACATGTTGCTCTTGAAAGTAAGGTGGTAAATACTTTGCGCAAAATATTTCCTCGAATAACCTAGGGAATGTTGTCTGTTGTGAGATGCAATTGTCTCTCTAGATTTGCCCATCAAATCAAGGCACTTTCCCTTAGCTGAAATATAACGATCTTTGTCTTAGAGATGGAAGACTATTCTCTTAGTGTGAAACATCTTGTTGTTCCTTCCATCCATGCTTCATCAGGTTCTCCGGCTCGCCCTCCCGAAAATTCTGGAAACTTAATCTTTTGCAATTCTGTAGAAACCTTTGGGTCCCTTTGAATTCTCTCCCTCAAGGTGAGGGCGTTCTTCCTGTTAGGATATTCCGACACATAGGAAATAGTTAAGTTCAACTTGGTCTAATATAGAGTTAGGTATAAAGTTAGGTAAAGTGCGTTTCTTTATCGTTGTACATTTTGTAACTTACAATCCGATGGTCACGATATGTAGTGATCCGACGGTTCACTCTCTCCTTGGTATTACCGACACTTGATCCGTGGCTTGACACCCGATTGGTCCATGAATTCTATTTAAAGCGCATGGAGGGTCATTTGTAGGTTAACCGTGCATGAGAGAAGCTTATGTAAATTTTCATTTCTTTTATTAATAAATTGCCTGTAGTAGCCACGTTGGCGCAGGCCGTGGACTGTTTCCCTCTCTGAGGGTTTTAACCACGTCAAAATACTGGTGTATTGATCTGTGATCTGTTTGTGAGCAGTGTCCTTTTGGTGCTCTGATACCATGTAGGAA
>APFE030507325.1:15453-59136 GCA_000404065.3 Pinus taeda | reverse complement strand
AAAGGAATTAAAATACTAAAAAATAGAGAACAAAACTATGCAATGCCATTAGTCATTTAAATTTACATAAAGACAAGCATACACTGGTTTTGAATATGGAGAGAGAACTGTGGTTTAGCACAAGGCCGAGCCGGGTTACCAGCAGCCTGAGCAGTCCCTTAGTCCTGCACACAGTCAAACTATGACATAAAATTCCTGTGGTAATAAGTATTGTTCCAAAGCAAATACAAAAAAAAAAAAAAAACATGTAAAAACATCGAAACAATATTGCTACAAATTAACCAGACCAATATTGTACGAAGCCCATAATCAAATAACAAAAACAAGAGACATAACAATGTGTAAAATTACTGGAACAACATATTTACCGAGAAGCAGACTGTTCAGAAAGATATGAAATTCATTTATAACATTCAACTATTCGACCAAAAGATTTCCTTTAACAAAAGAAAGTATAAACTTTAACATTCAAGATGAGATTATTTAGAAACAGTCAAAAACCCAACTAGAGTTCGAATCTCTGTATTATACAACAATGCACCCGACAACAGGGTGACTATACTGAGTATGAAATTTCCCTCAGTTTGAAACTTTAACCTAGCAACCTTAAACGCTACAGGTTCCAGAATGGGTAAACTCTCACCCTAGAGACCGAGAAAACAGATCCACATGGACCTAGAGAGGAGGAAGCCACAAACAAGCAGTAGCTGAGGCAAGGAAAAATCACCATTTGGAAAGAAGAATGCCCAAGGGTTAATCCGTTCTCTCTTGCAGACAAAAAACAAGAAAATATTAGGAAAACATTATGTCAATTTTCTATTCCGTATTTAAATAAAATAAAAATGATGAGGGCATATATTTCCATCGGAAGCTACCAGGCTAGATTTGCCTTTTACTACTTCAGTGGCCGAGCCACCCTACAACAACCGCGATAATACTTAGAGCGACCATAAGGACTTGTGAGCAGTGAACCCTAGTAATTCCAAGGAGACGCGTTCATACCTGCCTTCGAGTTGCACCTCTGCTGCCTTCAAAACCTGAAGGAAACCAGGAATGAGTATGGGTGCATGACTAACTACTGAGCGACCACTATCGTTCTAGATGAACATGACGAGCAAAGAGAGAAAGATTAAAAATCAAGGCATAGCTAAATAGTAAAAAAATTTCTGCTAGGGTTAGCCGGAGGACCGTTGATTTTGGTACCAATGTCGAGATTGAAGGTGCCAAGTCTACTCACCATGGTCATTTAAGGCGAATGCTGTTTCCAACTTTATAGAAACATAAATGCCTTCTGACATGCGAGGGAAATAGCACTGGCTATCTCTCTCCACCCTCCATTCATTTGTTCATGTGCTGTCGCTCTTTGAGCGAGTGTTATTTCTATTACTCTCTATAGTCATTTAAGGCGAATGCTATTTCCAACCTTATAAAAACATAAATGCTTTCTGATATACAAGGGAAATAGCGCTCGCCTTCTCTCTCCACCCTCCATTCATTTGTTCACGTGCTGTCCCTCAGAGAGCGAACAGTATTTCCCTCACATATCTGAAACCATTTATGTTTCTACAAAATTGGAAATAACATTCGCCGCCATTTAATCTAAGCAGATATACGTGGAATGTTCGCTTGAAATATACGTGGAATGTTCACTTACAATAAGTGTAGTTACTACATTAGGTGAATTATGTTCTCCGTAGTCATTTAACCCAAGCAAATATAGGTGGAATATTCATTTACAATAGGTGTAGTTACTACAAATATAGGTGGAATGTTTACTTACAATAGGTGTAGTTACTACATTAGGTAAATTATGTTCACTTGTAATTTATAGCATCAAATTAAATAATAAATAATTTATTATTGCGATAATTGCATAAGAGTACAACAGATTCAGAGGACCATTCATTTTGGTCCCAATGTTGAAATCGAAGGTGCCAAGTGTATTACAGATGAGTGCCTCTAGAAAGGTCTCCGTAGCCATTTAATCCAAGCAAATATACGCGGAATACGTGTATTTACTACACTAGGTGAATTTACGTAGAATACGTGTATTTATACGCATATATATTACACTAGGTGAATTATGTTCCTTGTAATTTGTAGCATCAAGTTAAATAAAAGTTAGTATTGCAATAATTGCATAAGGGTGCATCTGATTCATAACTTTGTTTGGTAACTGTTGTTATAAGATATTGTTCTTAGTGTAATTTTTTGGAAGTTTTTATTGTGGGTTTTTCTGGTTTAATTTTTCTAAACCGTGGAAGGAATTTATTGTAATCACAAGTTTGATGGGTAATTCTGTGCAATCGAAGTGCTCCACGGTTTTCCAGGGTGCTGAATCCATATATACAGTAAAAGCTCCACGGTTTTTCGAGGGTGCTAAATCCATATATACAGAGAAAAAATTAGTTTAAATGACACAAATCAAGATTTCACTAAATTAGACATCTTGAATTTGAATCTTGTGCTACCCTCCCCTATATCATTTTATATCTTTGTTAAATAAAAAAATACTCATTTAAAAAAAAATTGCTATTTTATTCTTTTCATTTTTACAATATTTGATAAAAAAAATACTCATTTCAACGAAAAAATAATGCTATGTTATTATTTTCATTTTTTTTTAAAATGACATGGCAAAATGAAATACATCATACAACTCACAAATAAATATAAATATTAACCGCAATTTATAAAAATATTGAACTTTGATAACTCCCCGCTCAAGAGGCATAGCTACTTACCATTAGTTTCGAGGATTGAGTTATTTAAATTTTATATATAGAAAGCACATGTTTTAGGTTATGAAATTGATAGCTGGGATTTGAAAGCCTTCCGGCGCCAACTGAGTTGTGCAATGAGACTATTTTAGTTTATATTATTTTTTATATGATTATTTTAGTTTATATTATTTTTTATATGATTTGGGTTCATTTTTATAATTATTTATGACAGTTTATTTTAATCATTTTGAATTCAAAATATATTGATTTTCAATTAATTGATTTAAATAGAAATATCAAATTCAACTTTATTTTAATCATTTCGAATTCAAAATTTATTTTAATAATTTTGAATTCAAAATATACTGATTTTCAATTAATTGATTTAAATAGAAATATAATATTCAACTTTTGATAGCTTTTACTGAAAATCGTATTTTAGTTTTGTGATAATACTTAAAATCGGAAAATTATAATATAACTTCAACTAATACTTACGATTATAAGATAGGAGTTGTCTATAATGTGATTTTTTGGAGATTCCAGTGATGGAATCGGGCGGAAGAAATTGAGGTTAAATCTTGATTTATTGCAGTTAAAATGGTTTTTTAACTGCATATTTGGATTCAGCACCCTGAAAAACCCCTGGGACTCTTTGATTGTGCAGAAACTAGCTATCAAACTTGTGATTCGAATAAATTACTGCCGGATTTTGACCAGAAAAACTCACCGGAAAAACTTTCAAAAAGTCGCCTTATAGACAACTGCTTATAAGATATACTTATAATTTAAATATTTTATTTAATTTATGTAATAAACTAATCAATTTAGGTTTATATTAATTTTATTTATGTACATTTATTAATTACAACTGGTATGGCTATTATATATATATGTACAAAATTGAAAAATTAATACTTTTAAATATGTGTGAACATTCAAGAAAACAAATATAAAAAAAACATGAATATTGCAAAGTAGCTTTAGCAATGGTTACGCATCTTGAGACAAGCTTAACATAACACTACACAAACTTTATATAAAACATGTGAACTAATGAAATCTGGCCCTACATACAATTTCCAGATAAAACAAATAAAACCTTTAAAAATAAATGTGTTACATGAACCTCTAAGTACATCTTAATATGTATTTTAGTATGAGTAAATTTTATTTTAATTTTTAATAGATATTAACTTAAATTAGTTAGTATATTTAATATTTTTTAAAAATATTTATGATGAATTATTATTATTAAAATTAAGGAAAAATAATTCATGCTAATTTTTAAAATAGAAAAATAGATGTTGTGATAAATGTATAGAGAAAATTAATTAAGTTTGGGTGTCCTAAGAGATAAACCTTTTTCTTCCAAAGAAAATGTGTTTTTTTTCTTTTTTAAAGAGAAAAGTTTTGTTTTTTGTTTTGTTTTTTTTCTTTTTTTTTTTGGGTATGGAGAGTGAATTTATGTAAATATTTCAAAATGGTTATCCTATATATGTAGGAATGATAGAGGATCGTTGTAGGAAAATTAGGAAATGAATGACCCACCATCAAATTAGTGAATGAATGATGGTGACTGACCATCAGTGTATACAAGTGTTGACCAAAACCTTTGTTAACTCACAAAAATCTTATATTTATAGTAATAGGAGCAATACAAGTGTTAACCAAATCCTTTGTTAACTCACAAAAATCTTATATTTATAGTAATAAGAGCAACACAAAAATAACTAGTTGCTACTTCACTGCCACTTGCTCTTACATTGGAAAACAAAAAAATCTAAAAAATTCAACTCTAACAACCTAGATTCACCATTTCTCAATATTAATTTAATTAAAAAAAATACAATCACA
This sequence comes from Pinus taeda, assembly GCA_000404065.3. Classification (NCBI taxonomy): domain Eukaryota; kingdom Viridiplantae; phylum Streptophyta; class Pinopsida; order Pinales; family Pinaceae; genus Pinus; species Pinus taeda. The sequence goes on along the minus strand of APFE030507325.1, from coordinate 54,556 downwards.
GGAGACAAAGCTAATCTTTGATATAATTGAACATAAATATAATATTGATTTAAATTATATTACAATGTTTTATTTAATTTAATTGTTATTTATATTAATAAAGTATAAAATCAAATAGAGTTGAGTATATAATTTATTAAAAAAAACATTTAAAGTTGTTTAAAGGATTGATACACATCTTCCAAACACAATAATTGCCGAAGATGTATATTATAATAAAATAAGAATAATATCAAACACAATAGTGTTTATTGTTCCCTTTGTTACTATTTTATCAAGTGAGTGGATATTGCATTATGTTATTACAAAATTTTTAAATTGATTTTTTATAAGTGTTTTTTTTTTTTGCAAAAATTATATTTTTTTTTCTCACATTCCATATTGTTTGTGGAATATATGAATAGTTTAGAGCTTCAATGTGATAAGAATTTAGTTCCAAGGGTTAGCTCAGTTGGTTAAGTTCTCATTGCCAAGTACCTCGCCAGTTGGGAGGTCACGGGGTCAAATCTCCTTGACGCCCATGGGGTTAGACCCTACTTGTTTGGCCGATGAGTAGATCCCTTCAGGTCGACTTACATGGACTTTCCTCGTGGATGTAGCGGCCACTGGACTTTCCTCGTGGATGTAGCGGCCACCCAGTGTTCATTAACCACCCTTAATTTTTTTTATGAATTTTAAATTTGAGTGCCTAATTCTATTAAAATTTTAAATGTTAAATATTAGTGCTTATTAGACGAATTTGAAATTTTTACTAGAATGTGTTTTTTCCAATTATGAAGTTTTAAGTTGCACTATTTAATTTATTTACTCTATGATTGAAGTCAACCAAGTAATGATGAAAATGAATTATTTTCCTAATTGATTTTGACATTAAAATAATGAATGAATGTTGTGGCTATTTTGATTGATACATTTTTTTTTTTTTCTTTGCAGTAGGCAAGGGAAGTTTTCCTTTGTTGCCAGCAAAAGTTGTTGCCTATGGTATGCATCCTGCTATTTGGAAATTTCTCCCAAATAAATAATGCTAATGATACAATATAAATACATCAAGATTATGTCTCAAGATAGTTCGTTTATCTTGGACACGCAATCTCTTTGGTTGAGTGAATATCTCAACCAATTAGACCTCAACAAACTACGAAGTATGCAGAACAACTCATTCTAGAATTTGATGAGTACACCAAAGACAAGTAGAAATTATATTTTCCAAGTTTAATAATTTAATATTGGGCCTTATTGATTGTTTTATGTGAGGACGAGGATAATATTCCCCCCCCCCCTCAATCATAAGTCCAAAGTAAGAACCTGGTACCATCCCCAAGTCTTCATGTTGACACTGTCGAGTTGATCCTCAATGAAGAACTGTCTGAAAAACTACCAAAAACTGGATGCCAAAAAACTCCAATATGAAGAGAGCGAACCAAGAGAAGTGAATCAACTGCAAGTTTGATACAAGTCTGAAAATGATTTACAACTCAATCTAATGCCAAGCTACAATGCAAAGGGATCCATCTATCCTTTGCTTGGTCCAATGACCATCCAAGTGAACAAAAGAATTTCCACAAAAGCTCTCAATCAGCATCCCAATTGCTTTCCCACTGGAAAATTTCGATGCCTAGTAGAAAATTGTATTGTTGTCGAAACTTCTAGTATGACAACCATCATTTCCCCCCTTTGTCAGTTGAAAGGAGAGACCATAACCATGTACATTTGTTTTGAACTCTCCCCCCGCCCTTCATATGTAGGAGATGTTTACTGTTGTACTCCCCCTTCCAAATACAAGAGAGTACCATCTTCATTTGATTGTTGGCTACAATATCTGAGATTGAATTTTTCGATAAAACTTGTACAATCATTTGGCTGTTGACATCCACTCCTAAGGATCAATCCATGCACAATTAATCTTCAATTTTGTTGGTTGGTTCCGTTTGCAACATCTCTATGATGAGTGATTTTTCTTGCCACAATGGTGACAAGGATGAAGACCAAAACAATGATCTTCCATATGACCTGTTCTTTGACAATGTTGGCATTTTGGCTTTTCTTCAAATTTATCATTGCTTTTGGATGTTACCTGATCAAGAAATCCTCCAATGGTGAATTTGATTGGTTTTGAATAATTAGGAATATGCAAATTGTTGTTCTCTTTGTCATATCCTAAACCACGTCGATTTTTGTTACATTAGATTTCCTCCAACGGTTTGATGATTGGCTTGGAATAAGAAGGTTGAACTTGATCATGTACAACTTCTACACTTGAAGTTGTATCGTTGAATGACTTGGAATTACCTTCATCATTTGAAGTTGTGTTTTTGAATGGCTCAAAAACATGACTCTTCTATTGTAGCTCATCACATTGTAGTTGTGATTCAAGTTGGAGAAATTCAATGGTCTCATGTGCATAATGTAGATGCTTTATAATATCAACAAGAGAAACTTTGTTGATATTCATTGTGTCCTTAGCAGTGGATAGTATCAGATTGTTTACAAACTTTAACAATTGAATACTTTGCTCCATTTAAACTCGTTGTCTTGAACTCATGCTCTCTTGATTTTTTCTTCAATAGGACAAGGGTGTCGGATACCCAAAAAAAGGCACCCTAAAGAGTTTTTACAATGATTTAATGACAAAATGACTTGACTTGCTTTGTTGCCTCAGTTGACATAGTTAAAATGATAATTATTGACTCACTTGATTTAATTGACCCCTTATTAATTTTGACTTAATAATTTAATCAAGGCTTAGGCATTAGATTCAACCAAAAGTGCACCCAACTTTCATACAACAATGACTCTAACTTCAATGGATTCTTTACCTGACTTTGGACGAAATTTTTTTGTATTCTTAAACATTTCATAACTTTTGACATTACCTTACATTTGAATTTTTTTTTTCTCCCTTTTACAAACACTGTGACCCCATTTTTAAAACCTTTACTTCTAATAATACTCTTCAAAGCATTACTTAGACTTTCTTGACAAAAAATTCACTTTGACTTAAATTTATATGAACCTTTTACATCATGTTTTACATAAATCCTTCCACTAATTATCTCACATAAATTTTTATTGGAGTAACATAAAACAATTTTTATACCTTTATGAATGAAAATATATAAGTCAATGCCAAACTTTATGAAATATGAAGAGATTATTTCGTTGAACTCCACTTCAAAAATTTTGTGAAATTTTGTCAAACTTATTTCTTTGCAGTTGGCTGCTCCTTAGTTTTAACGTGACCTCAACTACACAAATTTTGATTTGGATTCAAGCCCTTCGAATGTATCGATGAAAAATTTGGGTCTGGATCTTAACCGTACTGCAAGCTCATGCTTAGGGCCTTTAGAAAGTTATGAGGAAAGAGGTTATTTTCCAAGAGAAAATTTCTTCGAAGGACATGAAGAAACGAATTCCCTTGGTTCTGAAAGATACATGCCTTCCACATAAGTTACCCCCTCAACGTTGGTCTATGCATGCAGGTGGATTCTTCCAAAATTCTTCACGCTGTCTCTCCCACACAATATACAAATATGTTCCCACAGGCTTCACTGTAACACCCTCCTCCCACATCTACCCAAGCAACTGACCAACTGGGCTAAACATGCGACAAGAGGCCACTATGATATGATTCGACCTCCTAAGTCACGTTAATGAAGTGGAACCGACGGAAACATACCATACAAACATTCAACATCAACATTAGGACCCTCAGGAACCAATCCAACCTCTTTTCCAACTAGACCCTAGGTCCCATTGAGCTTTTGGACCACTTCACATCTGGATGCTCTCATAGGCCTACAAGCCAGCGTCCAACAACTTTTTGCGCAACGTTGTGTCAACGTCCTCGAGAATTGAGCCACTTTTTCATGCCCAAAGCCCAGGTCACTGCCTAGAATAGAATGACATCTTCAGAACAGTAAGATAACATGGAAACGACAATGCAAAAGCCATTACTTGAATAAGACCTTAACTGGACCCCTACTAGCCATGACATGCATTTTGTTAAACATATCACAAATATTTAAGCTATAGGTGTAAATAACAGATCTGAGCACATGGGTCTCATACTTAGCTGGGAATCGCTAAGAGACATTGATGCCTAAACATATTGACTTCCATTTCATCCATTAGGTCATTGATACATTTTTAATTCATTTATAAGTAAAAACATGATGAGAACCATACATATCTACTGTCATAGAACATATATGTAATCGACATAATAGCAACATAATTACTGATGAAATCATAGCCATATAAACCACATATAAACTAGTATTATACTCATAGAAATACAAGGAGAAATAACCTCATATTGATCGTGCAAAATCCAATCTCGGGATGGGACTTCCATGTTCCACCTGACCATAGAATGGTTAGCCAAATATCTCTTCAACCATTCCCCCCGTGCCATATTCCAAGCATGAATGTGGGATCTCATAGAACATATAAATAAAAAACCATCCAGGGCTTCTAGAGGCCATCCACCTCAACCCATCAAATAGTGATTCCACCTCATGGTCGAACATCACAAAACCATCATCAAATTAGTCTCCATCCAAGCCTTCTAGGGCTTCCATAGCTTTTGTTCCAACCAAGGCTTCTAGGACTAGTAACTCAATCCACAACTACCACCGAGCTTCCAAATCATTTGTTAGACCATGGTTCCAAGACTAGTAACTCAACCCACCAAGGGCTTTCAGAGCGTTTGTCCAACCACGGCTTCCAAGACTAGTAACTCAACCCAAGCTGTTATAGGGCTTCTAGAGTGTTTGTCCAACTAGGGATTCTAGAAACTAATAACTCAACCCAAGTTAAGGAAACACGAGAACCAACCAAAACAAACAAGGAAAATAAACCCACAATATCCATGGCTATCCAGGAAATGGAAAGGCTAGGAAATCCACTGTCAATCCAAGCAATCCTCCATGCTAGTGACAGATCATGACAAAAAATCCACATGCATATTCCATGCATGTCAAAACTAGTGAGGAAAACATACATGCAACTCAATATCTGCAAGAAAAACTGTTGTAGCTGCTGATACCAATGCCCTCTTTTGGTTTTCCTACTCTTCCCTTGCCTTCTTGCTAAAAAACTCGAAGTATGCCACACCCTCCAAGGGTGCTCCAAGAAAACTCTAAGTATCCAAGAGTATGAGAGAGAATAACGAGAGAGCTCCAAAAATGAACTGACAAAAGGTTACCAACTGATCCTCATAAGCCTTTTTATGAATGAGGCCTCTATTTTCTTCAATTGCCATTATTTTCCTTCATTTTCCTCCTCACATGCAACCTGTGACCTTTCAACTTCCTTTTCTCCTAATTTCTATTATTTTTCATAAATAAATGTGCCAAAAATGCCATTTTGCTTTTCCAAAGCCTTAGCTAATTCCTTTGCCAACTTCCTTAGCCATTAATAACCAAATGAACACCCACACTAGGATGTATTGCCCAATATTCAACTTGGAATAAGTGTCCCATCAATCGTGGTTATGATTTTGCCTTTATTAACTTTTATTACATGGAATTTTCACTAGGGATGTTACAGAACCCTCCCCTTTGTGGGAACATCATCCTCGGTGTTCAATAACACCTATAACTGCAAAACTGTTGTAAGAAAAATATACTATTGATGGAGCTTTATAACTTAGCTCGTTGCAGTATTTACAATGATCAACTTGTTGGGAAGCAAACCAACATGAAAAGATAACAAGTATAACATCATAATGACATGACACCCATACCACTTATTGCAGCTTTATAAGATAGCTCATGGCAATATTTACATCCATATACATATGTACATATAGCAAACATCACCAAAACATATACCAAAACAAATGCTAAGACATATACCAAAAAAAAACACCAAACTGCTTTGCCTCAACTGGTAAAGAAGGAAGGATACATATCCCGCCTCTGATCCACCATCTCTCAAGTAGCTTCATCTAGCCCAAAGTGCTTGCATTGAACTTTAAATTGCTCAATTTCTCAGTTCTGAAGCATGAGCACCTTTTTCTGCAATATACAGAGGCTCTAGCTGGAATTCTCCATTTGGTTCCACCTGCAATATAGACCAGTCAATCACATGATCAACATCTTTAACATACTTCTTAAGCAATGAAACATGGAAAACATGATGGACTTTCACTGTCAAAGGCAGTGCAAGTCGATATGCTATTAGCCCAATCCTTTTGATAATACTGAAGGGTCCACAAAATCATGGTGGCATCTTGGCACATGATCCAATTCATAAGGACCTCTCTTTTGGTTTGATGCACAAGTACACTTGTTCCCCAACCTCGAACTCCTTGAACAAAATTTTATCATCTACATAGCTCTTCTATCTATCTTGTGCTACCTTTAGATTCTTCTTGATCACTTGCATTTCCATGTCTGCCAACATGTTTGGTCCAATAAACACCCTGTTAATTGGATCAATCCAACTAACAGGAGTATATCAACTCCAACCATACAATGCCTCAAACAGGCTCGTCTTCAAAAATTCCTAATACACATTGTTGTAAGCAAAATATACCAGTGGAAGGTACTCTTCACACTTTCGATACTGATGCATCATACACCTCCTCAACATGTCCTCCAATATCCAGTTGACCCTTTCTGTCTATCCATCTATTTGTGGATGATAAGCTGTACTAAAGGACAACTTTGTGCCCAAATATGCAAATAGTTCCTTTAAAAACTTGGAAGTGAAGTTTGCATCCCTGTCTGACATTATCTTCTTCGGTACACCATGCAATTTGACCACATCTCTGATGAATACCTATGCTACATCGCTAGCTGAGAATGTAGACTTCATTGGAATGAAATGTGCAACCTTTATCAACTTGTCCACAATAACTATGCTGAAATCATGTTGTCTCACTATATTCCTCGGAAAACCTGTGATGAAGTCCATGGAAATCACCTCCCATTTCCATTCTGGAATCACAATAAGTTGTAGCAGTCCACCTGAGTGTTTACACTCTACCTTCACATCCTGACAATCAAAACACCTAGCCACAAAATATGTTAGATCTCTCTTCAGGTTCAACCAATAATAAAATATCTTTACTGCTGTCAGTGTCTTCAAATAATCTGGGTGACCCGAATATGGTTTCACATGAAACTCCCTCAAGATCACCTTCTTGAGATCACTACTGTCTGGCACATATATCCTGTCTCTGAACCTAATCAATCCATTTGTTGTAAGGTAATAGTCCACATCTTGTGCACCTGCACATGTACCTGTACTACCATCTATACCTATACATGTACTACCACCTGTACCTATACCTGTACTACCACCTGTACCTGTAACAATACACTTCTACAATCTATGTATAATCTCCATATATCTGACATCCTGCTGACCTTCCTGCAATATCCTATCCTGTAAGTCTGTCCCATAGGAGCTCATAGATACTAAGTGATTTGCCTGTATCCTCCTGGTAAGAGCATCTGCCACTCTATTCTCTTTTCCTTTGATGTACCTAATCTCGAAATCAAACTCACTAATTGTAGCCAACCATCGAGCTCGACTACCATTCAGATTCGTTTGGTCAAATAGATATCAAAAACCACTGTGATCACTCATCAATGTAAACCTCTCGCCAAGAATATAGTGTCTCCACATTTTCAATGCATGTATAATTATTACCAACTTAATATCGTGTGTGGGGTAGTTTTTCTCGTGCTCATTCTTTTTTCACGACTCATAGAATACCACCTGTCAATCCTGCATAAAGAATCTAGAAAGCCCTTTCTTGCAAGCATTTGTGCATACTACAAACTCTTTGTCCAGATCTGAAATATTTAACACTGGTGCATGTGTCAACAACTACTTAAGCTACTCAAAACTAGCCTCACACTCCTCTGTCCATTCAAACTTCTTACCCTTTCTATGCAATGATGTGATAGGATAAACGATCTGTGAGAAGTTCCTGATGAACCTCCTATAATAGCTTGCCAACCCCATGAAAGATCTAACCTTATCTACATTCTTAGGAGCTACCCACTCAATGATGACTCTTATCTTTTATGGATCTACTGCAAAGCCCTCCTTGGAGACAACATGTCCCAAGTAATGTACCTCAGTTTGAAAGAAACTACACTTGCTGAGCTTAACATACAACTGATGCTCTCTCAACAATCTCAACACTGTTGCTAAATTCTCGACATGCTCTTCCTCATTTTTAGAATATACAAATATAGCATCAATGAACACAATAAAAAACTTATCCAAATATGAACGCAACACACTATTCATCAAGCACATAAATTTAGCTGGAACATTAGTTAAGCCAAATGGAACTACAACAAACTCACAATGCCCATACCTGGTCCAAAAAGTTGTCTTGTAAATGTCCTCCTCTTTGATGTGTACCTGATGATATTCAGATCCCAGATCAATCTTCGAGAACACTACTACTCCCTTCAACTGATCAAACAAGTAATCAATCCTCGACAATGGATACATATTCTAAATGGTCACTTTGTTCAACTGCCTATAATCAATGCATAATCTGAGAGTACCATCTTTCTTCTTTACAAACAATACCGGTGTGCCCCAAGGTGAGACACTTGGCCTAATGTATCCCTTGTCCAACATTTCCTTCAATTGTAGCTTCAACTCTATCAACTTAGGTGTTCTCATCTTGTAAGGTGCTTTTGATGCCGTAGATGCCCCTAGCACCAACTCAATAGAAAAGTATATCTCCCTGTGAGGTGGAAAATCTATAATCTCCTCAGGAAATACATCCTTGAACTACTGTAGAACTGGGTACCTACTCAAAACATATGCATCCTCAACTTCCTTACCCTTGTCACTAAAAATCTGCACTGCAAATAACATACACCCTTTCCTGCGACTGCACTTTTATTGCATCACTGTCAGCATCCTAACTGATGTGGCTTTCTTATTTCCATGCAAGACTCTTGGTTCCCCATTGTCATCAACACACTCAATTGCTTTGTCATAACAATATACCTTGTTTCTATGAAGATACAACCAATCCATGACCAATAACATACTGTATGATCCCAATGGTAATACATTCAAATGTGTTGTGGTAGCCATACCATTTGAATCAAATGCATAAGATCTTACCCAATGATGAAATCGCTTCTTTGTACCTGTAGGAAACTGCACTAACCATTATTCTGCACGTAATTTCTTACTCAAATCACTCTTATCCACCAAGTCAAGACCAGCAGAGCTATAATTAGATCCAGGGTCAATCAAAATAGAAAAAACTTGATCATAAATCTTATCGTCCATCTCAATGATAAATGCCTAATGTCTGCCTATTTGTTATCCAATGCTGCATAAATATGAGGAACACTCTGACCAACATCCCCAACAGTCTGTGCCTCCTGTGCACTATATATCTTAGGCCCACCACCTTGATTACATGGACAATCTCTCCTGCGATGATATTTGCTACAAGTCCAACACTCTATAGGCTTCTAGCCTGCATGCTTGTTTTTCTCCTCATATCGAAATCCCTGTCCTCTGTCTGATGCACTTAACTTCTTAGATGGCATTGTATTCTCTTTATTACCTATGCCCTTAGGTCTTGCTCCCTTTCTATCCCATTTTCCTTTGTTCTTTGTACTCGATAGCAAACCGGAGAGTAGTAAGAGGCAGTAGAAGTCCAAATTTAAAGAAGGCGTTGATAGACCTACTCCATCAAGGCCCATTAATAAGTCTGAAAATGGTAAGAGAGTACAAGAGAAAGAAACTCCTGCATCAACAGTTAAGCGACCATCAAAGGCTAAGAGACCCCCTCTCGATTCACCCAATCCAAGCAAAGTTTTAACAAGTGAGAAGAAGAAGAAGAAAAATCCAGCTGACAATGACAAAGTAGAGCTCACAGGCACTACTTCAAAAGTAGTTGTTGAGTTACCTCAGAAAGAGACTCCTGCACTAAGTGTTAAGAAGGTAAATAAGCCTAGAACTAGTGAAAGGAGTAACAAGGCATAAACTTCTGAGAAGAAGGAGAGACATGCACGGAAAGAAAAAATCATAGGGTTCGTGTCACAAACAAAAGGGAAGAAGAGAAGACTTTTTCAAGATAGTGAGTCATCAACACCTCCACACCGAACTACTAGAAACATGGAAAAATTGTTAATGACTACTCATACTCCTTCTCTTCCAGAAAATCCAATAGATGTCTCTTCCTCCCCTGAAAAGGAACATGTACAAGAAGAAACACTTAATGGAACAGAGGAATTAGTTATATAGACTTTGAAGGAATTGAGAAGAGAAGTTGAAGATGAAAGGAGACTTGCCAAAAAGGAAATAGTTGAACCTGCTAGTTCTTTAGCTAGACAACAAATGATGGCCAAAATTGAGAAACTCCAAAAGAAAATTGAGAAACTAAGGGAAGAGATGAAAGAGTACAAGGTGTTGGATGAATACCTCAAGAAAGAGAATGAGCAATTAAGGGAGAACAATTAGAGTTTGCAAGAGGAGTACAATGAGTCCTCCACTAAGTTTAAGAAGGTTATTCACCTCGTACATTATACCAGGGTCATTAAAAGGGAACTTAAAGAAGAGGCATCAAAAGTGAAGGTCTTAGATCCAAGCAACTGATACTCAGATAATAAGGCCCCATTTTTTTAAATTCTGAGGAAGGGTTCAAGAATTTTTGCATGAGGACATATAACAACTTTAGTAAGGGGAATGTTGGGCCTCCTTTTTTATGCTTTCAAATACCCCTTATCATCCTCTGATGTTGACTAATTTTACCTTGAACCTAGTAATTATTTACTCTTTTACCTCCAGAACATACCTTTTGGCCTTCTTATGCCTATATGAGGTAATTTATATGTCAAAACATGATTTTTATGTTTTCTTATAGTAGAAATAGAATTGATTTCTTACAATGTCTAATTGATTTGATTGGCTCACATAGATGTCTAAACCATGCTCGTACTCATTTGGTACCCGTGCAACGATCTGATACCCATGCAGCTATCTGGTACTTGTACTCCTATGCATATGATACCAATGTTAGCAATTTGGTACTTGGGTTCTCGTCCGTTACTTAGGTTCTTGTCCAGTACTCATATATTCGTTGATCAACTACCCGTGTTTTGTCCACCATGTACCTGTGTTCACCATACTCATCTTCTCATTCAGAACCAACAACAACACCTGTGTGATTCTATTACCCGCATTCCAGTGACTGTGTGATTTTGGTACCGACGTTCCAGTGACTTTGTGATTCTGGTACTTGTGTCCTGACACCTATATTATTCTAGTATCAGAACTTATCCTCCAGGATTGGTGATTAAGCAAACGGTTTTTGATGGAACCAAGGAAATTATTCATCAAAGACATCCTCCTTACATAGAAAATCAAGATATGCTTCTTCCTCATGCACTTCATGTCATGAGGATGAAGCTGAATATGTAAATTAAGCTAATTTGTAATGAATTGATATTATCTTATGTAACCTTGGTTTTAATGGTCGTTTCTCTATAAGAGAGGGCCTGTAGATGATAGCCAGTTAGCGATTTGGAGAGAATTAAAAAACCAATGAAGGAGAGACATAGAGTTAAACTCATATTTGCATATCAATTTTATGTTGAGATGTGATTGAACCATTAAATGTTGTAATCTTCCTTTTTGAATTAATAATATGAGAAACAGTTGATAAGTTAGTGTGTTGATAAATTTCTTAGTTTTGTAATTCTTCAAGCTTTCCTTGGTAGCTCGACAAGGGCCCAATGAAGCCATCAAGGAAAGTTTTCATTCTAGTTATTATATAGTTTATAATTGTTTTAGAGTTTGATGAAATTCCAGTCCTGTTTATGCAAGTAATTTTTGAGTGACAATTCCTTAGCTTTTGTGAATGCAAATTGCATTTTCTTAAGCTACATATTCAATTGTTGATTTATATCTTGAATAACAAGAAGGCCAAGATTAGAGATCTCACCATTCACCTACATGTGACAATAGTGAAGACTCTTCTCATACATTTCTTGTACTAGAATACAAAGTTTTCTTTGAAACTAGTTCTAGTTGCCTTATTTAATGTTTGAATGTAGTGAATTGATTCTAGTATAGAGATTAAGATCAACTGATACAAAAAACAGAGTCAAATCCATCTTTCCATTTCTGAGCCTATAAATGGATAAACTTGTTACCTGATAAAAAATTTAGTTTACATTTTGTCAATTTTGTTTATTAGTTTTGCCTTTAAAATTGTGTCATGAAGTCCAGTTAAAGTTTGTGGAATGAAGTATTAGTTTTTAAGGTACTCCATATCTAGGCTATACTCAAAAGACATAGGTACTCATCTGTTACTGACACATTTAGTGCATTAGCTCTACGGAAATATATCTATATATATATAATATATATATATATATATATATAATATATATATATATATATATATATTAATTATTTCATATAATTTCCCCAAGAGGCCCTTTAGTGTCCTATAAGCCTTGTAAGATGCTAGTTTGTGGTCAGTAAGTCTTAGTTGTTAGCCCCACTTCCATAACTAAAGATTGGAGGTCAAGTCATGTCATAGTAACTCTTCATCTCATGTTTACACTGGTAGACTGATGAAACTAGGTGAATGTGGGAAGGGGGCGTTATAGAATCCTCCTAATGCATAAACTGGAAGATGAAGAAACTTAACTCAAGTGAAAAAAGATGTTTTAAGGAGAGGAAATTATGTATCAAATTTCTTTTCAAGTAATGATTAGTTGTAAAAGTTTAAGAAAAATTCAACTTTTAAGTCAAATTCAAGTCTACTTCGACAATGTAATATGCATAGGATTAGGATCAAGATGAACAATATGAGTATTTTTTTATTGCAGTATAATAGGTTGATCCAACATCATCAGATATCACTCATAATTTACTCAGAAACTCATTTGAAGATGACTGGATACCAGACACAAGAGAAACTCAACATATGAATTTTTAAAGGGATTTTTTTTGAATTACAAGGAAATTAAACTAAAGCACAATTATTTAGTTGATGATACAACTCATATTCTCCAAGGAAAAGGTTCAGGGAAAGTATTTCTTTCTGAAATTTGTGAAAAATGGATTTCAAATGAATGGTATGTGCCTACATTTAAGAAAAAATGATATCTTTAGTCTTAATTCAACAAGTTAGACATCAAATCATTATGAAATATGGTTTGATAAAGATATATTTGATAAATGATAACTTGAATAATGATGAATGGACATGAAGATGGAAACCACCTTAAAATGAAACATAAACTTATCCCTATAAATAATGATTAATTTTGTTGGAGCAATTAGTTCTAAAATTTCTTCATTTATATTATAGAATTTTAGATTTTCTTACTTAAACATTGAAATCTTACTCAAGCTTGAGTCCCAAGAATTGATAGATCATTTTCCAACTTTTTCCAATGGGTGTCACCCCTTGTTGTTGTCACTAAGAAAAAATGGAAAATGGAAAATACGTGTTGATTATAGAGAACTCAATAAAGCCACCCATAAAGGTTGCAACTTTGGAAAAAAAACAAAAAGTATGGGTTCTTTATGATCAAAAGCCAACTTTGTATTATTAATTCATGCTTCCACAAAACTTACTACTGTTGAGGCAATTAAACTTAAAGAATGATGGGAAGCAATGATTAATGAATATGATTTAGTACTTGCAAATGGGACTTGGAACTTAGTTTGATCATCCACCTAATCCTAAAAGCATAGTTTTTGAATTGGTTTATTAAACAAAATACAAATCCAATGGTGAAATTGACAAGTACAATACTTGCCGAAAAGGGTTTTTCTCAACAAGGAGGAATTTATTATGAAGAAACTTTTATCCAACAACCAAATGGAACACAATCAAAATAGTTATCAATTTAAATATTGAAAATGGTTATAAATTACATCGAATGGATGTCAAAAGTGACTTCCTAAATGGTTATCGCAAAGAAGATATTTCATGACTCAACCACAAGTGTTTGAAGTTGAAGAACAAGAACATTAAGCATGTCAGTTAATGAAGGATTTGTATAGTTTGAAACAAGCTTCACGAGCTTGGTGTGCAAAAAAATAAGATTATCTTAAAATAAGATTATCTAACATAAAATATGCACTTAGTCATAATTGTGCTCTATTTTGACTTAATAATTACATGAAATAATGAAGTTCACACCCAACATATCAAGGGAGAACTTCAAGAAGGATTTAAAATGTCATATTTGGGCCATTTCATTATTATCTTGGAATTCACGTAACATAACAAAATAATGAAATATTCCTTAAAACAATTATGCTACTAAATGATTAAAAATATTTGACATGGAATATTGTAAACCTTTTCTTATTCCCATGGAGTAAAATTTGAAACTTTCAAACTTTGAAGGGGGGAATTGGTGGATAGTACTCGATACAACCAATTGGTTGGAAGCATCATTTATTTGGCAAATGCTTGACTAGATTTGTCATATTCTACTAGCATACTTTCAAAGTTTATGTAGTTCTTTAGATATCCATGAAAAGGGTATTGAGGTGCATTCTAGGTACAAAAGATTTTCATTTTCTCTACAAAAAGAACAAACATTTTACACATATTGGATATTCAAATGTTAATTTTGTAGGTGGCATTGATGACATAGCATCAACTTCATGTTATGTTATGACTATGGATTCAACAATAGAATCTTGGAGGTTTAAAAAGTAGACAATAATTTCGAATTCTTCAATAGAAGTACAATGCATATCATCTTCAAAAACAATATGCAAGATTTTTGGATGGAGGCTTTTGCATCAAATTATTGATTGCCAACGCGTTTTGAACCAACCAATGTGGTTCACCATCAGGAAGAAAAGATGAGATGAAGAGAATTTATCTTGACATGGGTATAAAAAAAAGGAATGAGTCAAGACAAAAAAATCGCCAAAAGTCAAAGAAATAGTCGTAACAAAAATGAATAATTTTAATAAAATATTAAATAAAAAATTAAAAAAAAAAAAAATAACCGATAACAATAAATAAATAAATATTTATATATAATAATATATAAATTAGAATATAATTTCAAAAATATAAATACAATATAGAATACTATACTAAGAATAATTAAATAAAAATAAATCTAATTAAACTATATTTATATAAATATTATTATATGAATACTAATATTTATATAAATATTAATTATATGATACTAAAAGATATAAATAAATAAAAGAAATCAAATATAAGGGGTAAAAAAGGTTTAAAATTTATTCAAAAATAAGTCAAAGAAATATAATTAAGGGAAACTAAAAATGTGTAAAATAAAAATAAAAATACTATCACCAAAATTTTTTTATTAACAAAAAAAAATTAAGCTCAAAAGAAATTTAAATAAAGGTTAAATATAATATTCTTCAGGAGGACAAAAATATCATGACAACATTCAAAAATACAAATAAGGAGAAAAAATATAAACATTAATAAAAATTACAATTATATAAATAATAGTTTTAAATAAAATAAAATAATAAAGGTGAAAAAATAAAAATTAGTATTTTTTAATAAACATAAAATATAAATATAAATTGAATAAAGAAATCTAAACGTAAAGGTCAAAAACAAGATTAATTAGGAAACCCTATAAAAGTTATTAAATATATTAAGATAAAGATACCTAGGCTTTTGCAAGATTTTAGTGTAACTCAAAAGTCAACAATTATGTTATTAATTGATTGTGAGTCAACAACTACTTTATTGATTAATTGTATATCAATAATAAATATGGCCAAAAATTATGTGTTTCACTCAAAGACTAAGCATGTCAAAACCAAGTATTGCGTCATCAGATCTCTTATCATCAAAGACATCATCAAGCCTTAATTATGTCCATCTAAAAATCAAATTACTAAGACTCTTGGTAGAATAAAATTCATTAAGTTCAAAAATAAACTTGGTATTTGTAAAAATGAACTTTCAGATTAAAGGGGGGAGTAATATCTTAATTATCCTAAAAGTTCTAGAATTGTAAATAAATAATTTTATAAACTAATTTCTTTTAGCATATTTGTCAATAGGACATTTATTTTAATATGTAAAGGACACTTATCATACTCATGTGATTATGTGATTGGTTGTTCTCTTAGATTTTAACTTGTAGTTGGGCTATATGTACTAGTTCATTTGGATATAAGGTACATAGGATTTTTACCCTCACTATGTTTGTAAATTTGATTTCCTTATTAATAAAATTATGTGTCTAAGGACACTTCTTAAATACCACTCTAATACTTGTTATCATAGTGCCTCCAATCATGGAATTTCTTTGCAAGGACAATACTATTCAATTATAGCTCATAATGTCCCCAATTGTGAACAAAAGTGATTCTATCTCTTTTCATCTCTAAATGCAGATTCCCAAGGGCCCAAAAATCAATTTCTAGGTTGAAAAATGGGCATTATTACCCTTAGTGGTTAGGTACACTCATGACCTCACACATTTGCACAGTCAATGCTAATGTGGTCATCAAACTACTCCCATTCAAATCACAAATCTAACAATTATATTTCTTAGGGAAATAATTCACAAACATCCATATGAATCTATTCCCCTCAAGAAAAAAATGAACTTCTCTTTTTCAAATAATTCACAAGTAATGACTTATCCCTAAGAAAATCTTTTATCCTTCACATTTCCCCTTCCTAATTAACTTGGAGAGAAATTAGGCTTTGGAGAAAAAGTGAAATCTCCATAAAATGAGTAATAGGTGAAATAAACTCATCTCTCTTAGACTTTTAACCCCAAAACCAACTTAGAAATAATTTCAAGTCAATATTCCCCTTCCCAAGGTCATGAGGCATTGAATCTAGGTTAGCCATGTACATTAGCAAGAACCCCTTCCATTGGGCATGATTTGCATCACATATTTACATTCATTTAGAATATGACCACCATTCAACCCAAGTGAACATGGGTCCAAGAAAATATAAGCCTCCACAAAGTTACCTTTCCAAAGAACATCATAATATTTATTAAATGATGAAGCAGAAAGTATTCAAAATTTTCAAATATAATTAAAGAAACATTGCTACATTTGGGTATGAAATATGATGTTTTTTTCTAACATTAATGGCACATTCAATTGTGATGTCATCGTTTTTTTATAAATTGTTTAAAACTAAACCTTTTTTTTATTTTGTTTTATTTTCCCTAATAGATATTAGATTTGCCATTGTTGTTCTTAACATGTCAAAACTCAAACCCGAGGACACTGGAATTTCAACATTTATGTAGTTAAACCAAATGATTGTTAATAGAGTTGACATAGTCAATAAATTTGACTATGTCAAACCATTTTCAGTGTTGATACAAATCTATAAGGTCTATATATTACAACCTAAAAAACATGACAATGATTATGTGATACATGCAACATCTGTAATAGTTATTTCTGTCATTTCTTCAATGTCTAAAATACCTTCTTTCTATCTACTTTCAACATCCATTTTTTATCTACATAGTTTGGAATCTTTAGTAAATAAATTGTAAAAAAAATTAAATTCCCTACGCATAGAGTTCTTTGAATATACTCTTACATTGCACTTATATTCCTTAAGCATTTTTTTTTTTGTAATAGATAACAATATCAAATGATGAAGAAAATTTGAGGACCATTGCTAGGTTAAAGGAGCAATATGGCAATTATAAATATTTTTTCCTTACAAGAAATGGAAGGGAATACAAATGGGAAGAATTAAAAAGGAGTCAATTAGAAAAGATTGCTATTAGTTTAGTCACTTTTTGGTAATAAGTATCATCAATTGGTAATTTATTTGTCGCCTGTTTTTATTATTATTGCAAAAATTTCTATCATTTTAATATTTGATAGATATAATAAAAATATTTGATTGTTTATAATTAGAAATATACATTATCATAAGCTTGAAATTCCTAATTTGCATAATAATAGTATAAATATTTTTAAGCAAGCTAAGGAAGATGAAACAAATGGAGATGAAGTTAATCCTATCAAATAAAATGATACTGATGTAATTGAGAATGATAAGATAAATAGATTGATCGACAACACCTTTTCTCAAATGGATGATAGAATTCATGACATTCATGACATACCTTTAATCAATAAGGCACATAATCCCTTATATGAAGGCTCAAGGATAGATCCTAAGTTATGCAATATAATTATTTAGACATGAATATGTTTTTTCTTTTCTATCTTTAGTGTTAATTGTATAAAGATGAGGTGTTGGTGAATATTATTACAATGTGTTTAAGTGTGTGTTGTAGATTGTTAGCTGACTTTTTCCTACCACCATCAAATACTTTGTAACCTCACACATACCAGGAATTTTCTATCATTATGAAAGATGTATGACCATAATATCGAGTCATTAATGCATGTCCTAATAAATATAACATACATTATGGACAACATGAAACAACGTTGGAGTGCCCTCAATGTGGAATTAGTAGATATAAAACCAACTACATAACAAAATAAGGTGTCCCTCAAGATTCTTCATCATATTCCCATAGTTTAATGTGTTTAAATAATTGTTCAAGTGCTCAAGCATAGCATTGTCTATGGGTTACAATGCAAAGAAGAGGATTGAAGATGGTGTTTCACAAATACCTAAAAATGGTTCTACATATGGAATTTGAAGAAACATGACCAAATTTTAAAGAAGAGCCTCATAATGTTAGTATTTCGTTAGAAAATAATGGTGTCAATCCATTTGGAGAACATAGGTCCATTTACTTAGAGTGTCCTATGTTTGCTATAAACAATAGCCTTCCTACTTGATGTCAATAAAGAGGGAGCACATGTCAAGTCTCACTAGCACAACCGATTGAGGATGGGCCTTGTTATCAAGGCAACCCAAGATCAAACCTCATGGGAGGTGGTTGTTCCCTATTGGGGGGGAAACATGCTAAAATATCTAGTCAGCTAAGGCCTGGTGTGGCCCAGGTCGAGTGTGATCCCCAAGTGACTTCGACAGCTTAGATGTCCCTGGGTTGCAGCTCCTCAAGCAACAGGTCAAGGATGGAGCATCACAAACAACTAGACAAACACAAAAAATAAAGAGGGAGCACATATTGTTGATAATGATTTCTCTAGGTATTTTTTTACAATAATGTTTTCAACATAATTCTAATTTTTCTTATTTGTTATATAATTTCTAATATGCACAACGTAATAAATATGTGTATTTTCAAATAATTAGGTAGATATCAAGTTAAATATATGGATGAATAAATCCTCTTGTTGACAAACTTCTAAATTTATAGGATGGCATCATTGTGTATGACATCTCAAACCATAGGGTAAAAGAATTTAAAATCCACATAATACTTACGTGGAAAAATTTATGATGCCCTAGGGATAACACATTTTGTAGTAGGTGATGTACTATAGTGTATAATTTTACCAATTAATTGTAGATTGTTTTAATAATTTCTTGGTATCCTAGTATTGACATTATCTCTTCTCTTGTAGGTCCAATTTGTGGCACTAGATTGATATATTGACATTCAAGAAGTTTAGGAAAGGAGATGTTTAAATGAGTATAATAACTTCCTCCTTGAGATCCATATTTATTGACTCTTCAAAAAAAGTATTTTTTTATGGGAAGGGATTAGAGTAAAACCATGAAGAATGGCACCTTGACTATGCAAATTAGTATATAATAAGAATTGTCAAGGTAAGTAATTGGTCTACATATCATATGTATTTTTATATAGTTTTTATATATTCAATTATTCTTACCATATATAGTTATAATTGCTTCATTTATTTTTCATAAAGGTTGTCAATGCATATTTGGTATCCACAAGGAATGAAAAGATACTCCATCCAATTTATTAGGTTCCCTATTATGAGCACTTACAAGTAGCTCATTTTTTTATACAATTCATATTGGCAAGAATGTTACATAATCATTATGCAAAATCTCATATGGAAGTACTAACAAAGATATAATTATCAAATTTTGTAGTGGAATTCAAAAATTAATTATGTGATGTGAATTTCATTCATTCTTCTAGTGATAGACAACCAAACAATCTTCCATGTTTTTTTTAGTAACAATAGGAATCAATAAATTATCCAATTTCATACTTGTGTGACATGGGTTTGATTCTTATCACTACCACTATAACCTCTAGGTTCCTACAGGCGCCCCTTCCATAGACACTAGTCCACAAACACAAGTTAATTTGGGGGATTTAAACCTTGAATCTCATAGTTTACATAACACTTCATAACATTGTTATCACCAATTGAGCTAACCCTTGGGTTTTTCTTTTTATGGAGGAAACTAGGGTGGTATTTGATCCACCTATGTGTGAACAAGTTACGATACTATTTAATATAATATCTCTACGTGCAACCACACATTCGACCACTAGGTCAAGGTGAACCCATGGCTCTAGGCTATGCCCTCATGGGAACTGAACCTTGTGAAATGATGAAAAATCATGACATTCCACCATTGGATCAATCCCTTTAGGCCTCTTCCATGGTTATTTACCAAACAAGAAAGCAATATTGTACAAGATATCATTTGAAAAATTGAATTTACTACTTTTTTTTAACATAAAGAATATCTTAATAAAGAAAGGTCAATTTGGTGAGATAAAAAAACATGATTGGGCTAGTACCTGTATTTATATTTCATGCACCAAGTTTAGGAGTTCAAAATTTGTTGATAGTACACACAAGATCAATGTGGACAATCAAAAGGAACTTGAAGACATTAAAAGCCTTTGTTAAAAAACAATTATGTCTTAAGGGATCTATGGTTGAGGAATATATGGCATGTCAATCCTTGGTGTATTTTAGCGAGTATCTTCCTAAAGTAGCAACAAATATCAATGTGCCTTGCATTTAGGATGCCAATTCCAAAAACAAATTTGAAGAGGAGGTTCTATTGGGGAAAGGTAGAATCCAAAAAGTGAAATATGAGATGGAAGAGAGTTTTAATATTTTATATTAGTAGGGTCTATCATCACACTTATTTATTTTTTGTTCATCCATTATTTCATAAGCTTTATTGGTACATAGTTATTCAATTATATTTTCTTCATATAATTGGTCATGAGTGGGATGCCATATATTTATACATTGCAAATAATATCAATTGGATGAAGGTATGGATAGAATGACATACACAAGTTATTAGTAATTTATAATGGAATCTAGTGATGAAGTAGAAGAGATCATCATTATCAAGACACCAATTTTACATAAAGGGAAATTTATTTAGCATATGATGCAAAGGATAGACATGCAAGAATTACCCATATATTTTTAATTTTTTTCCAATATTATGTGTGTTCTACTTTTGTCCTCAATTATATATTAAATCGGTTTAAATATCCTTATTAATTGAAAATTCATTTTCAACATGTCAATCATATTACAAGTGAAACACCACAAGACTATGTGGGGCAATGGTTGAAAATTTTGCATCAAACAGTTGGATGATAAGAATAAAACTTCTAATTGAGATATAACCATGGATTTCTAGGATACTAATGTGTCTTAAAATAATGACAAGTGTCAAAAATCATCTAAATAGATGTTGTCAATCTTTGGAAGATATACTTGAGTTATACTTGATATCCTCTAGAGTAGTTCTCTTCAAGGTCATTTAGTATAAGTTGATTTATACTATTAAACTTGTATATTAAAGGAATTTATAGTATATTAAACTAACAAATCAACATATTATACTAAATCGTATTGATTTATAAGTATTTGAAATGAGGGATTTTAACTTTTGTTAAGCTTTGTGCATTGATATCTTTCAACATTTTCTAGGTGTGTTTTAATCTCAACTTCCCCCCTAATCTTTCTCTCGGTATTATGATCCATTTTAGCTATCATTGATCTGGGTGGATCCTCATGATAGATAAAAATTGATGTCTTACAATGTCAATTAAAAGGTTTCCACATTGAAGAGGTCATCAAGAGATTTCCAAGGGCATTTGAATGGAGTCAAACATACATCGAATGAAGAAGTTATGGCAATCTAAAGTTTTCGAGAAACATGTGAAAAGTTGGTAGGGTGTGCCAAATGGAAACACCATAGGCAGACATGTGGCAAGACACATATTATGGATGTTGGTGTGGTAGTAAAAATGTTGACAGTTGGTGTGACAAGAGTGTGACATGTGGTGGGGTATGCTGACGTGGTCGACAAGGGGCAGCTTTAGAGCAAGACACATGGCACTGGTGATGTGGGCTGAGATGGAAGGATGACTGTGTATGACATGAAAACCCAATAGGATGGCATGTGGTATGTGTGATAACATGGTAGGATGATGTGGCACTAATAAAATGGCTTAGTGACATGAAAGTGATCTGGCAGAGTTGATGTAGTAAATTTGCAGACATGGTGCTAAAGACATGGTAGGCTTACTGAGCAGGTTATTGGCTGCCACATGAACCATTAATTAGAGGCTACCATGCAACAGTACCAATTTTCCCAAAAGGGCCTTATCAAATGTGGAAGGATTAGGTAGGTTGATCGAACTCCTGATCTCCTCGACATTATTACAACACCCTACTATTACACAAAGCTATGTTCCTTAGTATGTGTCCAAACAAACTTTTATTTGAAGTTAAGTTGTAACCACTATCCTAAACTGGGAGGTTCCCAGGGATCGACCCCGCGCCTTCATGCCATGTTGCCACCATTCTAACTAATACACTAATTTAATTGCTTTGTATGACATGTGAATGATCTATTATTAACATTCTAACTAATACACTAATTTAATTACTTTCTATGACATGTGAATGATTTGTTATTTGAGTTGTAAATATACATAGGCCTAAAAAAACCCAACGGTCTGTAAGATTCAATCGTAAGTCCTATCCTATGTCAACCAATACTTTTACCAATACGCCGAAGGGGTTGTTGTTTGGAAAAACATGGCATAATGTACATTTTGTGTAGAGTCCACAAACTAGCGTTGAACAGGGGGGGAGGGTCAGGTTTTGAACCCACAACTTGTTACTTAACAACCAAGCACCTTTACCAATGTGCCAAATTGTTTTGTTTTGAAACCCATTGCACAAAAAGTGCTTTTTTTTGCATGGTGTAAAAGGTTGAAGCCCAAACAGTTGAAGTCAAAACTAAGAATGGAGAGGTAGGGGCTAGACCTTATGACCTGTCAATGCAATTATTTGTGCATTAACCAATGCACCATTGGGTTTTTTTGTGGTTGAAGGGTTGACACCATTTTTTTTATGGTGTAGTGCATCCTATAACTTAGAATAAATCAATATTTAAAACTATTTATGAGCAGTCTAAGGATGAAGATCTGACCATCCTAATTTTTGTAGCTTATCAATGTGCAAAAGGTTTGCAAGGTGAATAATTTATCTAGAAATATCATTTTTGTTCTAAACATAGGATGTTTAGAAAAGGAAAATGAGGCTATTGAAGGCATTTTTCAAGTAGATTGGGAGTGAGAAGAGCATGAGATCAGTGCAACAATCTTCCTAGAGATAGTGAAGACATTATGTTGCAAGATTGAGTTCCATAGTGATGTAACAAAGCATATGAAATGTTTCACATTATAATAATGGAACAATTGCTTAGTTGAGCTATCCCAAAGACATAGCCCGAGTAGATTGAACGCCATTATTAAGTCATGTCTCTATGTCTCTCTTCTTGATGATCATTTCCTTTATGCCCTTTTTATTTTATCATTAAGTTTTTAAAAGTATGATAAGTCAAATCACATTGTAAATAATTCCAAATCAAGTCATAGATTTTGGATCAAATTTGGTGTAAGAGAAGGTGTGATAAGATTTCCAGTTTGAAGAGAAAATTGCAAGAGGACAACAATGGAAAAGCGTTGAAGTGAGAAATACATCAAGAGCTTGAAGAAATTAACAAGAAAATTCAGGAAGAGAATTTCAAATTGAGAAAGTTACTGCAAGTCTCTGAAGATGAGAAGCAAAAATTGTAGCTTGAATTACAAGCCATGGATGAAATTTTATCAAATATTTAAAAAAATGAAAGAGTTGGTTAAACAATAGAAATCTAAGAAATGAAAAATCAGATGCAAGCCATAGAAGAGAGTTTGGAAAAATTTTAGAGTGTTTAAGGGTTGAAGGGGGAAGGATAGTCTACCTTTCTAAAGAAATTGTTTCCTAAACCTGATATAGAAACGATGCCTGAGGTACACAATGTAAATAATTCATCATGTTCTCTTTATTCACATCAAGATGTAGATTCTTATTTTGGTAACTTTGAGAAGCATACTCAAGGATTTGGTTTTAATCTTCTAACCAAAATGAGTTATAATGGAAAGGGTCTTGGAATGAATGTTCAAGGTATGATTGATCCCATAGAGATTGTGGAAATACCTCGCTATGCAGGTTTGGGATATGGAAAAGGATAGATTGAAGAATGCTCCAAGGTTGTTGAAGCAAGATATGTTTCAAGAGAAGAGTGTAAGCCATTACAAAACCCGCTTATCCAAAGTCATGGCACACCACCTCATATGTGTGACAAAGAATTCAAGGTGTCTCCAAAGAGAGATGAACATCCCAAAGGAGGAGTGGAAATAATTTCTCCTTGTCAAACTTGCATGATCCACACCCATGAAAAGTATAATAAACATGATTTATCCAATGCTTTATTTGATTACATGAAAAATGGACATTGAATACATAAGTTATGGTATGCATATCCATGTACTTTTTATAGATTACATAGCCATTGTGTAGCTAAGTATTGGAAGAGAAAGTCCTTGTACATGAAGGTCATGTCAACTCAGAAGAAGGAAAGACATAAAGACCCCTCTCCAAGACTGAATGTGGAGAATGCAAAAAGGACTTGCGGTCAAAGAACTATTGCACACATTACAATATGAGTGGTCACTAGATTGAGAAATGCTAAAAACCAAATCCACAACTTCGTCCAAAGCAAAAAAATAAAGTTGTGCGGACATCCACAAAGAAGGAGGTAGTAGAAGAAAGAGTGGATCATCAATAACAATCCATTCATGAAGAAGCTCAGCTAAGAAAGTAAAATCCATTAGCTTGATTGGGTAAGAAATGGGTAGCATATTTGAGTAGCTAGTTTCTTTAAACTTTGTAAACCTCACATTTTGTGTAAGGGAAAATTGTACAAGTGATGATATATTATAACATCACTTATATGCCACCTAGTGTTTTTATGATTTTGGGATTGTACAAATCAGAGAGACAATTCAAACCATGTATGTAGACTTTTGGTGGACCAAAATTTCCATTTGTGGGGAGATATGATATAGGTGGATTCTCATGATTGATAAAAATCATTGTCTCCAAATGCTAATACAAAGGTCACCACATTGAAGAGCTCATCAAGATATTTCCAATGGAACTTCAACATATTTAAACAAATGTCTAACATTTTGAAGTTTTCGAGAATTAGGAAAAAGTTGGCAAGGTGTTCCATATGGCAGCACCACAAGAGGAAATGTGGTAGTATGGATATTGATGTTGTAGTACATATTTTGATAAGCGTGGCAATATTGTGACACATGGAAGGGTCTACTAATGAGGCCAACAAGTGGCAACTCTGGAGAAGGACACATGGCACTAGTGATGTGGCATTGGTGACATGGGCTAATGTGGCATGCTTAATGTGTATGACATGACAAGCCCACATGATGACACACGGCACATGTGATGATATGGTAGGATGATGTGGCACTAATGAAATGGCTAAGTAACGGTAAAGAGCTAACATAACAAGTTTCTAGATGTGGCATTGATTTGGCTTAAGAAATGGAAAGCTAATGAGCATGTTATGTGGACACCGCATGGACCAATTAGGGGCTTCCACATGGTAGTCCCACTTTTCCCAAAAAGGAGATCGAGGTGGGTGGATCAAACCCATGAACTCCTCAGTACTATTCTAGCTTCTTACCATTATGCCGTGCTATGTTCCCTATTGTGTATCACAACATATGTTTATTTAAATTTAAGTTGTAATCACCATCCTAAAATGGGAGGCCGACAAGGATCCACCTAGTGAGCTTCATGCCACAATGCCACCATTCTAATCATACGCTAACTATATTGTTTTGTATGGCATGTGAATGGCCTATTATTTGAGTTGTAAATATGCATAGGTCTAAAAAGCCCCAACATTCTATGGGATTCAACTGCAAGACATATCCTATATTAACCAATACTTTTAGTAGTACGCCAAGGAGGTTGCTACTCAGAAAAGAAAGGTGCAATGTATATTTTGTGTAGAGTCCATAGGCCAATGGCAAATAGGGGGAAGGCCGAGATTTGAACCCACGACTTGTTGCTTAAAAACAAAGAACTTTTACTAATGTGTCAAATGGTTGGGTTTTGAAACCCATTGCATAGAAAGGGATTTTATTAGAGGGTGTAAAAGGTTGAAGCCCAAACATTTGAAACCAAAGCTGAGAATGGAGAGGTAGGGGTTAGACCCTGTGATCTATCAATGCAATTCTCAACACTATAGCCAGTGTATCACCAAATGTTTTTGTGGCTAAAGGTCCAACACAATTTGTTTATGGTTTAGTTTTTTCCTGTATCTTGGAAGAAATTGAGCTTTTAAAGCCATTTGTGAGCAATCCATGGATGAAGACCTAGATGTCCTAATTTATGTAGCTTATAAATGTGCCAGAGGTCTACAAGGTGAAAATTTGCTCCAACAATATCATTTTTGTTCCAAACATAGGATGGGTGGAATGGGAGAATGAGGTTATTGAAGGAAAATTTTCAAGAAAATCAGGAGTAGTAAGGGCCTGAGATCAATGCAATAATCTTCCTAGAGTTGGTGAAGACATTGTGTTGCAAGATTGAGTTCCATAGTGATGTAACAAAGCATATGAAATGCTTCTCAATATAATAATGGAAAAATTACTGAGTTGAGCAGGCCCACATACATAGCCCGAATCATGTGAACTTTGTTATTAAGTTGTGTATCTCTATCTCTCTTCTTGATGATCATTTCAACTATGCCCTTTTTATTTTCTCTTAACTTTTTTAAATTACAATATGCCACACTTTAAATAATTGCAAATAAAGTTCTATGTTTTGGATTAATAATCTTTTAATTTCAAGGCATGTTTGGTGGTTGATGTTGTGAACATGCTTAGGAAATGCAATTTTTTTAATTCTATCATTTGTAAGATTAGAATTGTGCTCTTTTAATCTAACTTCCAATGATCCCTCTATTTCTCCAATGCCCACCATACCACATTGTTGGGTGTGTGTTATATTACTTGCACAATTAATATGCACCATGAAAAAAGGGGTTCCTAAGGGATATGCAGGAGGGCAGGAGCCCCATTACATAGGGTTTGAGGCAACAACACAAAAGAAAATTTCCAGATGGTTTTTTGTGTTTTTCGACCCGTGGTTTTGCTAAAAGAGATTTTGTCACACATGGTGTTTTTTCCCATGGTTTTGTAGTTTCAGTGATGGAACTATGATTGGATTGGTGGTTCATGTTCCCCACTAGATGTATATTGTATTGTAACACAATACATAAAATGTAATAATAAAAACTTGTTGGTTTCCCATGTTTGGGTTTTCAGGATAAAATCTGTGTAAATTTGTGTATTTTCCATTGTATATTTTTTGTTTTATTAAGAACCTATTTGCAACGATTAATTGTACAGGTTAAAAATTGCATTCGGTATCATAGCAAATTTTGCTTCAATAATTCCTTTGTGGTTAAGGGGTTTGGCTTGGGCTTGTGGTTATTAGAGAAATTTTGAGGTAAATAATGGGCCTCAAAACAAAAATGTACAACAAAATTCAACTTTATAAGAGCCAACAAGATTCAATATGATGATGTCAACCATGGGAGATGATTCACCAATTTTTGAGTAAAAAAAAAAACGAAGTAAAAACTTATTTTTCAACTTATCTCCCTACGATTTTACTCAAATTTCGAGTGGGAACACTCGTTGGATGCATAATTTAATTTTTCATCCTAGGAGTACCCGTGTTTCATACTTTCGATGGACCCTACTACACGAAAAATGCGAAATACATGAAAAAATGTGATTGCAATAGTGTTTTACCATGTATTTCACATTTTGCATGTAGCATGGTTCATCGAAAATATGCAACATGGATTCTCCTTGGATGTAAAATTAAATTCTGCATCCAATGAGTGCTCCTGCTAGAATTTTGTGTAAAATCGTAGGGATATAAATTGAAAATATGAGTTAAAAAAATAGTTTTTTCTTTTTTCCCTCCAAAACTTGATGAGGTAATCCAATCTTATTTTATTATTTCCACTATTATTTTATAATATTCCTTAGGAGGCTTATTTTAGACCTGAAAATTTCTCTAATGGACCATGTTACAGTGGGAGATTTGTGAGAGTGATTCTTGTGGTGAAAAGAAATGGTGAGAAATTAAAAAATCGAGATCGAGAAATTCAATGGGCAAGGTTTTGAGCTATGGAAGCTCAAAATGGAAGACTTGTTGGTGGGAAGAGATTAGTGGATTTTTGTGGATCCAAGTGCTACATTGATGGGGATGTCAACAAAAGATTGCATGAAGTTGGATTGGAAGGAAAAGAGCACAATACGTTGATGTCTCTTAGATTCAATAAAGGATTTGTGGGACAAGTTAGGGTATTTGTATCAGTCTAAGTCCCTGGTGAGAAAATTGTTCCTACAAAAAAAGATGACTAATTTGAGGATGAAGGATGGAGACTTGGTGATAGAGTGTCTGAACACCTTAAATACTATGGTGAGTCAATTGGTATTTGTTGATATTAATATTTCATATGAGGATAAGTGCATTAGTATTTTATTTTCTCTACCATACTCATGGGATAGTTTGGTTGATGCCATATGTAGTAATGCAACCTTAAAATGAGATGACATAGTCTCATATTTTTTGTTGGAGGAGATGAGACAAAAAAACATGGAGAGACAGAATGAAGATGCCTTATCTGTAAGAGGATGTTCCCAAAATATAAATAGAAATAAGTCCTTAAGTGAGATATTTAAACTTAAGGAAGATCGAAATATCCAGGAAAGTTCATAAAGATATGTTGGAAATGTGGAAAAGAAGGGAATTACAAGAAATTCTGTAAAGCCAAATTTGCAGAGAAAAGGGAGGGATCTAAAGGCATTCCTTTTATGGAAGAAAAAACTTCCTCAAATGATGTAGGGATGTGTACTTGAATTCTTCAATTACACAGGTATCTCATGAGGCACGATTGGTTGACTCAGGTGCATATTTTCATATGTCTCCTCATAAGGAGTGGTTTTGCAAGTTTGAAAGATTCAATGGCGGTGGTCTTTTCTTATGAGACAACTTGAGATATAGAATCATAGGACAAGGAAAAGTCAAGTTGAAACTCATGGATGTAAGGATTAGGACACTCCCTAGTGTTCTACACATTCCAAGATTAGCTATAAATTTGATTTCTATAAGAAAGATGAGTGATGCATATGTAAGAATAGTGCTTAAAAAGGATACCTCTAGGATGGTTCAAGGAGAAATTTTATTGTTGATGGGAGTTTAGATTGGAGCTTTGTATAAGTCGTTAAGAAGAATTGGTAGTTTTGGGTGCAAAAATTATGTTGTTCTTGAGAATGGAGCATAAGAAGGAAAAACTCTTGCAGCTTTAGGAGAGAAGACTATGTTGTGCCATAAAAAAACTAGGACAGATCAAAAAGAAGGTACTTCTGGTAATGCATAGTAATGGTATCGTAGAAGGTATGCATAATTTCTCTCTCGATTTTTATTTTTGTGAACATTGTTTATATTGAAAACATAATTGAGTGAAATTATCCTATGGTAGTAAGAGGGTAGAGGGAAAACTATAACTAGTGTATAGTGATTTGTTTATACCTTTGTTGGTTCCATCATTAGGTAAATCTGCATACTATGTCTCATTTATAGATGAATTCTTGGGGAATACATGGATATATTTCCTTAGGAATAAATCTAAAGCCTTTGAAATATTTAAATAATTGAAGGTTTTGGTGGAGAATTAGACATAAAAGAAAATAAAGGTGTTGAGGATGGATAATGGTGGAAAGTTTTACGGGAAGGAATTTGAAGAGTTTTGTTAGAAGTGTGGTATATCATGACAGAAGACTACCCTATATACACCTCATTATAATGGAGTGTTAGAAAGGATGAACAAGAAATTGATGGAAAAAACAAGGATCATGCTTATTGGCAATGGGTTAGGACATGAATTCTTGGTAGAGGCAGTGGATATTGCATGCTAATTGGTAAATAGAACACCCTCATCAAATTTTGGATGATAAGAATCCACATGAGGGATGGACTAATAAGAAACCATATCACTCACATACCAAGGTATTTTGTTGTGATGCATATGTAAATGTTCAAAAGGAAATAAGAACTAAGTTGGATAGCAAATCTGAAAGGTGCATCTTTATTGGTTATAAACATGGTGTAAAAGGTTACAATCTTTGGAACCTAGAAGCAAAGAAGGTTGTGTAGAAAGGAGATGTGGTATTTAGATAAGTGAAAGATGTTGTCAAATAGGAATTACTACTAAGGGAGAAAGAACTAGAGAAGATAGAGTTTGAATTAAAGGATGATGATTCAAACTCTACAAAAGAACAAGAATTAGAAGAAGAAGAACCACATACTTTAGTTTTGAGGAGAATAGATCGAGAAAGAAGGCAACCAGAAAGGTATACTCTACCTGATTTCCATTCAAAATTTTCTTTTATTATTGCTAATGATGGTCATAGAACTCTTATGGAGGAAATGGATTTAGAGGATGGAAAACACTAGAAAAAGAGCATGTTTGAGGAAATGGAGGCCTTCGATCAAAATGAGGCTTGGGATCTAGCATATTTTTCGGCTAGAAGAAAACCCATTGGCAGAAAATGTGTGTTTATGAATAAGTTAAATGTAGAAGGAAAAATAGAGAAATACAAAGTTTGGTTAGTAGAAAAGGTTATTCCCAAGTGCAAGGAATTGACTTTGTTGATATTTTTTCTCTTGTTGCAAAGTTAGCTTCTATTAGATTTCCTTTCTCTGTTGTTTCTACTTTTAATTTTGAGGTAGAATAAATGGATGTGAAGACAACATTCCTCCATGGGAATTCAAAATAATATCTACATGAAGCAACCATAAGGCTTTGCAATGAAGGGTAAGAAATAATTGTTATGTAGGTTGAAAAAGTCTAAAGGGTAAGAAAAAGTTGGTATGCAAGTTGAAAAATTCCTTGTGTGGATTGAAGCAATCACCAAGGATGTGATATAAAAAAATTGATACATATATATACATGGACTTGGCTTCATAAGGACAAAAGTGGATCATTGTGTATATTTTAAATTAGTTGGCGATTGTCTTATTTATTTGGTCTTGTATATAGATGATATGGTGTTGATTGGAAATGATAGGAAAATTATCTAGGAAGTGATAACCTAGTTGTCCTCTATATTTGACATGAAGGATCTCAGCATTGTAAATTTTATCTTGGGCATGGAAATTAAAAGAGATATGGAAAACATAAAAGTTTGGATAAATAAGAGAAAGTATGTCAAGAAAATATTTCAGGTGTTTAATATGTAGGAAAATAAATTAGTGAAAGTCCCTATTCATGTAGATGTAAAGTTATCTGCATATCAATGTCTCATGACATACGAAGAGGAAGAGGGCATGTCTCATGTTCCATATGCTAGTGTAGTTGAAATTTTGATGTATGCAATGGTCTATACAAGACTAGAGATTATACATGCAGTGGGAATACTGAGTAGGTATATGTCAAAACCAGGGAGGGAGCATTTGACAACAATGAAGAGAGTTTTCAAGTATTTGCGTGAAAATATTAAATATGGATTGTGCTACGAAGGAAGACTAGGATTGGAAAAAGTGTCAGACATTCATTGTTTTGTTGATGTAGATTGGGCTAGAGATCTAGTTCACAGAAGATATATAAGTGGGTATGTATTCAACCTATTTGGAGGAGCAATCAGTTGGATGAACAAGAGATAGTTTGTAGTGGCACTTTTAACTACAAAAGTTGAATATATGGAAATTTCTCATGCAAGCAAGGAAGCAGTTTGGTTATAGAGATTGTGTTTAGGTATGGGGTTGGCACAAAAAGATATAAGGATAGATTGTGATAGCCAAAGTACAATTTTTTTGGCGAAGAAACCAACTTATTATTTGAAGGCAAAGCATATTAATGTCCAACGTCACTTTGTGAGAGATGTGACTAAAGATAAGAAGGTGTTGTTGGTAAAAATGAACACTTTTAAGGATGATATAGATGCATAAACAAAATTTGTGAGCATTGGAAAGTTCTCTTGGTGTATAGAAGAAATGGACATCATGCCTTGAATTGTTGATTGTGTACACCTATGACCCCATGTATGTAAATAAAGCAACAAGTGGGAGAATGATGGATTGGTGATTCATGTACCCCACAGGATATATACTGTATTCTAACACTATAAATAATAATAATAATAATAAAAACTTGTTGGTTTATCTGAGTTTGGGTTTCCAAGATAAAATATCTATGTAAATTTGCGTATTTTACATTGTATCTTTTATGTTTTATTAAGAATCTATTTGTAGAAATTAATTGTACAGGGTTAAAAATGACACACATCAGCACAGGATGCAATAGACCCCTTTGGGAGAGCCTTATTTTATAAGGCATATTAATGAATGAAGAATTTTTCTTAAGTTATTCAAAGGGGTGAATGTAAAATTAATGTTGCTTCTCCTTGTGGTTTTGGATGCTTTGTGGATAGTCACTTTTATGTATGGAAGTGAAACTTTATATTTATCACCATTTTCATGACCTTTTTATTGAATTGATTTTCAATATAACTATTTCTAGATTTGTAGTCTTCTCATAAATGTTATAGTTTTGTTTCCACATATTTTTCATAAAAAAATCCTAATTACTCTAGTTACTAATGTGTCTATTACGCCAATTTTTTGAAAAGGAAAGTGATGAGATATT
This sequence comes from Pinus taeda, assembly GCA_000404065.3. Lineage (NCBI taxonomy): Eukaryota > Viridiplantae > Streptophyta > Pinopsida > Pinales > Pinaceae > Pinus > Pinus taeda. The sequence goes on along the minus strand of APFE030507325.1, from coordinate 21,579 downwards.
GTATGCAAGTACTTATTGTTGGACCCTCAAAATTAACTCTTTTTGTCCTTATTTTTCCATCATTATGTTCTTCATACTCCTAGAAACCTATCATATCAGCCACCTTACACTCTATTGCTATCTTTTTTGACGAAAAATCATTCTATGAGCTACAAGATCATATACCAAGTAATATATAAGATAAAATGTCCTTTCTTCATATATTATCATTCATTCTTTCGTAAAAGAAATTTTAAAGTCATAGCTCCAAAATCAACAATTCTATAGCTACAGTCTATAGTTGAGTACAATTCTAGATGGGTTTGAGCATATCAAAATGAGATCGAGAGTTGGAGGAGGTTACAAATGTGGACCTTTAGCTTCTCCACTTGTCAATTTTGTTCTAGCACACTCCAAGCCAGCACAGGAGCAAGGTCAAAGTTGTAGTCAAACACAACTATGCAGTGGCCTAGTACACAGACCGATAGTAGAGTAGTTGAATTGATGGCACAAGATGTAGTTAATATTTAACAATGATTTAGCTATATTAAATAATGATAACCTATTGATAAATTCATGCATCTAATCATGAATTTATCATACATTGGATCTATCCATTGTATTCTTAAAATCCAAATATTGATATTGTAGTAATTCTTTTCTAAAAAATTGGACAATGGATCTCTTACAGTCTTTATTGAATTGTATAAATACCCGTAGTGTGAACTATGGAGGCATTGTCTAATTCTAGAAACTTTGCACTCTAATATTACTAATACAAAGCTTTGTTGTTTGTAGATTATCATGCTTGTGAAATATGTGTATTTTGTTTTTATGAGTTCTTAACAGTTTAATCGTATAAGACCTCAACAATGCTTCACTGAGCTAGGAGAGCTCCCTATGTAAGGGATGTGTTTTAATGCTTTTTTTTGTTATGAATTTATTTTATTTCAAGTTATGCAATTGGGTTTTAATCAGTTCCTTTTATTTTTTGTTAGCTTATAGTTTGTGTGATTGTGTGATAACAAGCATAGGAAAAACTATCCATACAAATCATTGAGTATTTAGCTTTATTGCAAAACCAAAATGGTAAATTTTATAAGGATGTTATGGTAAAATATTCTAAGAATGGATGGTTTAGAAATGTTTAGAATTATTATTATGCTATTTCATTAAGTTTGCATTTACTCTATATTGAACTTGTTATTTTGAAAATAATTAAATTGTTTATGACTATTATTAGAAACTAAATCTTACGTGTATTGTGCATACAAATTTATAAGTTACAAACTTGAATGGATGATTTAAATGTAATGATATTCCTAAGTGATAGAATTGAGTGACATGTATCTATATATATTGTTTTTTTGTAGACTTAATATGATAATGATGCACATTATTTTCTCAATATTAACACATCTCGAAAATGTGTCATCTTTTCTTTTTTCATTTTGATTGTGAACTTCATGTTTTCATTTCAGTTATAAAGATGATCCCTTTCTATTTTTTATTTCCATTTTCCATTTTGATTGTTAACTTTATGCTTTCATTTCAATTATAAAGATGATCAATGAATAGTTATAAGTTTATTTGTGACATATCACTTATATTATTGCCATTTTAATAATGAATCCTTAGGTTTTCATTTCATTTTGATAATAGAAAGGTATAACCATATCATATTGATATCATCAACTAATCTTTTTCCTATTTCTTAGTTCAAAGGAAAATAATAGATAACTTGTTCTTGAAAGTGTTATATATATATAAATTTCTGGATGAAAAGAGGCCATCCATTGCTATTTCTTCAGTTTACTAATGGTATCTTCCTTGGAATTTATGCGGAATTAAGATAAGCTTAGATTAGTACCTTTGGATCATTGTTCACTTTACTCACGATGATATTGATTTTTTTTTTCTTTCAACCATGGTGAATCAGTAACTCATCGGTAAACTAAGAAGACCCAAGATCAAACCTAGTGGTTGTTACTATAACACCAAGAATATATCCAACAACCCATAAGCCAGATATACCAAAAATTTATGACTCAACAAGAGCCGAGACTCCATGAAAGTGAGAGAGCCTACTCCTTGAACCTTATCACAATGAGCCAAAAATTAATGGCCTCAACAATTAGAATTTTAGTGTATAACTAAACTACATAAAAACTGATTAATACATCATTCTCTTCAATTATATCGGATTCGATATAATCTTTTAAGCAGGAGCTTGTGTAACCAACCAAATATTTAAGCTTGTTCATGCAAAATTTGGCTAAATTATGAGTCTAGGATCCCAGTGTTCATAATATGTTAGATTCTGTAAATCTAAGGTTTCATATCATCCTTAAGTATAAATTTTTTCTAAAGCTAAACTTATAATAATATTTTTTATTTATATTATAATTTTCTTGCTAGGATCCCTTGTGATTCTACTATAGCTAACCTAGTTCAATTGTTCTAACATCTTGTTGCCACAGACCACAACCTTTGTTTTCATTGTAATATTATCCTTCTTTACTTTTAAAAGTTTAATGCCTTTATTATTTATTACGCTCTTTCAATGCAGTCAATTTGTCTCTGCTTCTGTTATCTTTAATGATTTAGCTCTTTTAATGGCTACTGCATATTCCAATGTTATCTCCTCTTTAAGATTCTTAGATATCAAAAATCAAATCTTCCATGTTAATTGTGTTTAGGGTTACAACAAAATGAAGACCATATTATATGACTGTGTGGGTCACCTCATCAAGATTCAGGTTTGATGACCATCTTTATATAGATTGTAGATTTTAGAAATGTTTTATAATCGATGAAAAAAAATAGATAAATGGTTTGAATTGACTCTAATATCATAAGGTTACAGAGGTAAACCACACTTATTATTTTCTTTGTTTGTTCTTCTGTTTACAGATTGGATTTTCTCATGCTGCCATCCTTTAAGCCTGTTCCTATGTCTTGCATGCCCACGTGAATTTGATTGGCGATTTATTGATGCAGTCGGCATGCTTTTTGCGATAACCAATCCGGCGACTTCCATACGCATTTAATTTACGCACGGATAATTTTCATACTCAATGATCTGAACAGTGGGTTGTTTTTTCCATTATCGAGATGGTGATTGGTGTTTAGTTGTATTGAAGATTGATATAACACACCATTTAAGTATATTCAGTTTGTTTTTTCTATTATAGAAATGGTAATGGTGAATGGTGATGGTTGTTTAGGCAGTTGTCTATAATGAGATTTTTTGAAAGCGTTTCCGTTGGGTTCTTTCGTTAAAATTCGGCAACAATTTATTGGAATGACAAGTTTAATAGCTAGAATCCAAATATGCAGTTAAAAAACCATTTTAACTGCAACAAATCAAGATTTAACTTCGATTTCTTCCGTCGGATTCCGTCACCGGAATCTTCAAAAAGTCGCATTATAGACAATTCCGTTGTTTAGTTGTAATGAAGATTGAAATAACAACATCATTGGAGTAAATCTGAAAATCTGAATAGTGAGTTGTCTTTTCCGTTATCAAGATAGTGATTGCTGTTTAATTGTAATGAAAATTGAAATAAATAATATTTGGAGTAATTATGTTTGATAAGCTTGTTTTTTTTTTTTCCAAAAGGTTCTTAGAAATTTAATTTATTATCCAATATTTATTAGGTGGATCAATTAGGATAATCTTTATAAAATCCATTCTATATATTCATGATATTATATATAAAATCCAAAGTGAGAATTCTATATTTTAAAGTAAGTTTGTCCCTTTTCTTCCTTTTAATTCATATTGATTAATTAAAAAATGTCATGATAACAAGTGTATAATGACCAAGTGAGTTCATCAAGTTTCTTTCGGTATGTATTGATAAGCTATGATATTGTAACAAAACATATTTACAATGTAAGAATCTCCATGATAAAGTGGGGATAAATTTATGTGGTTAAGAATTTGTTTTAGATTTTTTTAAATGTATTTAATAATAATTTAAAATAATGTTATGGTTTTGTTACTTTTAATGTTTCTTGTTTTAATTATTTTAACAACATGATATGTATCATGTAAGAAGTGTTTTGTTGCTTATTATGAATGCATTCTAATTCATGTTTACTAACCATTTAATTGAGCCACCAAGTGTTCTATAACCCAATATCGGGGCAATGTTGTAACGTCCGTAAATGAATGTAAACATTTAAATGTTGGCTCAATTAATAACCAGTCTAGATCCATCTTAACCCGAATCTATCAAGCATAGAGAGGGATCCAATATCTCGTTGTCCAAACCCATTTTTTGAATGCAAAACTTGAGGAAAAGTTTGCACCTCAAGAGATTTGATCCCTCTCGGCACTTGATAGATCTGGGTTAAGATGGATCTAGGTTGGTTATATACTACTATATAATATCTATATTTGTATATATGTGTCTCTTTCTTATTATCTCTCTCTATTTCACCCCCCAAACAAACACACCCTCTCCCTATATCTATTTCTCTCTCTCCTTCCCTCTTTCTCTTTGTCTCTCTCTCCTTCCCTCTTTCTCTTTGTCTCTCTCTCTTCCATCTATCTCTCCTCTCTCCCTCTCTCTCTCTCGATCGCTCCCTTGTCACTCCCTCTCTCTCTACACTTCTCCCTTTATGTCTTTCTTCTTTCTTCCCTCTTTCTCCACCTTCAACTTCATATCTCTCTCCTCTCTCTCCCTTTATCTCCCACCTCCTTCTGTCTCCCCCCAATCACACACATACTCTCTCTCCCCTCTATCTTTGTGCCTGCCTCTCTCTCTCTCTCCCTTATCTCCGTATCTTTCTCCCCACCTATTCTCTCTCTTCCCTCCTCACTTCTCTCCCTCTCTCTCTATCCATTTATTCCTTGTCACCCCCTCTCTATATCCATCTATCTCTCTCCCTCTAACTCCATCTCTCTCTCACCTCTCTCTTCTTCTCTCTCTCCCCTCTCTCTCTTCCTACCTCTCTCTCCCACCTCCCTCTCTCCATCTCCCCCCCTCTCTCTCTCTCTCTCTCTTTTCCACCCTACAGTCTTTCACTATCTCCCTCCCTCTTTCTCCCTCCTTTCTCTTCTCTTCACTTGATTACTCATCATCTCACTCTGGATCCTTAGTTTATCTATGTGGTTTTACTAATATTTTATATATAAATCTTCACATCTTTAAGTATAAAAATTTCTCCATTATTTAAATTTTAAATTAAAACCTAATTTCAATTTAATATGGGAATATTTTAGTAGCCTAGCATGGCAGGAAATACGGTTTATATCTATCCTTCCAAAACTAGTTATTAACATTCTTTTCTAATTAGCTTCATTAAAAAATATTAAAAAATTAAGTTAAAATAAAACAATTTTATTGTGAAATAAGTTATGGTTTTTGGGCATGTAATATTGATAAGCCATTGTATTGGCCCATGGTATTGTAACAAAGCCTATTTACAAGTTAATAATATCTATGGTAAAGTAGAGGTGAATATTGATAAACCATGGTATTAACTGATGCTATTGTAACAAATTTTATTCACAATTTCATAATATCAATGACAAAGCTTGGGTGAATATCCATGATTAAGAATCATGTCATATTGCTAGAAAATATTTTGATTGTGAAATAAGTGATTTTTTTTGGGCATGTGGGATTGATAAGTCATAGTATTGGCCATGGTATTGTAACAAAGCGTATTCACAAGTTAATAATATCCATAGTAAAGTGGGGATGAATAATATCCATAGTTAAGAATATTTTCATATTGTTATAAAATATTTTGATTGTAAAATAAGTTATGCTTTTTGGGGATGTGATATTGATAAGCCATAGTATTTGCTCATGGTATTACAAGAAACCTAAATTAGTATTGCCCATGGTATTATAACGAACCTAATTTTTTACAAGTTAGTAATATCCACTATAATGTGCAGGTGAATATCCATGGTTAAGAATCTTGTCATATTGTTATAAAATATTTTGGTTGTGAAATAAGTTATGGTTTTTGGGCTTGAGGTATTGATAAAACATGGTATTGGCTCATGGTATTGTAACCAAACCTATTCACAAGCTAATAACAAAATCAAAATATAACAAATTGAATTTTATTATTTTTAGTACTTAAACTTTTTATTATTAATTGAGGCAACATTTATATTTTTGG